>JAOYNJ010000076.1:0-10797 GCA_025770055.1 Hippocampus barbouri
TACAGTGAAAAACCCCCTGTTGTGAAAAATTTCTTGCTGCAAACATGATTTCGTTGTAGAGGAGTTTCACTGTACAACACATATTCAATGGTGAAAGGCCCGAGGCTGCCAGATCAGAGGAAGAAGTTATACCAGCGATTGGGAGGTAATCCCCAATGAATGCAGATGATGGGATTGAGAGGCCAGCCCCAATGAATGAAATCTCGAGCAAGGCAGCAACTGACTTGAAAGCTAAGATCATGGCAAGAATTAAGGCTGGGCAACCAAGAAACCGATAACAACGGCTATGTGAAGTACCACCTGAAAGTCTCATGGAAAGTGTGAATGCAGCACTGAGGATGATCCCGACCGTAACGATCACAGAAACCAAGCTGGTGTACGCTTCAGCATCAGTGATCCTACAGGTGCTTGGCTACAAGAGCAACCATGGGAGCCATAAGATACTTTACCCACCATAGCAAAGACGGTTGGGGCGAAGATCCAGGTGGTTTGGAAAGATGCGAGTCAATATACGGAGAGCCAGAGAGGTGTGATGAAAAGGCCGATACCCAAGATGTACATCCAGATGACCATACCTGAAGCACTCGAAACTGCCAAACAAAGGCTACAAGCCTTGTCCAGTCACCTAAAGAAGCACACGAAAGAGAATGAGGCCAAACGAATAAACAGGCTGTTCGCAACATAACCTACGAAAGTCAATGCTCAGTGGCAGCGTTCTAACAGCAGAACAGACCCACCAAGGCTGGAAACTGAAAGGTACTGGAAAGGCATACGGGAGAAGGAGGTCGAACATAACAGCAATGCACAATGGCTGGTGACACGGAGAGAGGAGCACAGCAACCTCCCTGAACTGAACCCAGTTACCAGAAGACATACAGGAAAGAGTCTCAGATATGAAAAACTGGACAGCGCCAGGCCCAGACATGGTCCACACCTACTGGCTAAAGAAACTCACAGCACTCCATGAGTTCTGAACCAGTTGTTGACGTATGGGACTCACCCAGGATGGCTCACCAAAGGGCGAACGATCCTGATCATGAAGGATCCCTCAAAGGCTGCATTCCCATCCAACTATTGGCCAATTACCTGTCTCTCCACAACATGGAGACTCATCTCAGGCATCATTGCGGCTAAGACAAGTGGACACATGGATCAATACATGAGCGAAGGGCATTGGGAGAGATACCAGAGGAGCCAAACATCAGCTCCTGGGTGACAGAACAGTCGACTGCAGGTCCCGACATACCAACCTGTGCACAGCCTTGGTTGATTACAAGAAAGCCTATGACTCGATGCCACATACATGGATCACTGAATGCTTGGAGTTGTATAAAGTGAACAAGAGCCTTCGTTGCGAACTCGATGAGGATGTGGAAAACCACACTTGAAGCCAATGGCAAGCCACTTAACCAAGTGTCAATCAAACGTGGCATATACCAAGGTGATGCACTCTCCCCACTGCTGTTCTGCATAGGACTGAACCCCCTACGCCAGGGGTGCCCAACCAGTCGACCATGGACTGATCCCAAGGTGACCGCGAAGTGTGTTGGAAAAAAGTTTTTTTGTTGTTGTTTTTTGTAATGACATGACAGGAAGTCAGTGTCGCCAAACTTAGCGACTTTGACACTATATTTAGTGAGTATTCAGATCCTCTCGAGTGAGAGAGTTACAATCTAGCGACTTTTTCTGGTGTTATTGGAGACTTTTGGAGTCTGTGTGGTGAAAGCACATTCTCAATGAGCAGCGCCGGGAGCTGTTGTGGCCCCACCCCCAAATGAAGCCTCTGCTGGATGATCGTGCCAGATTTACAATTTACGATCATGTAAAACTTTTCTTTGTCTGAAATAAATTAAAAAAACATCAACAAATAAAAATTACAAAAGAAAAAAAGATAAGGCAAAAAAAAAACATCCCCCAAGTAAATCAGATGCACTGATGACATCTTTGAGCGACGTTTAGGACAGCCAATAGGTACATTCCTTTCCGATGAATTGGAAACGCTGCTGGAAGTTGACCACTGTTAACAGTAGCGAGCAGTTAGCGATTACAGCGGTTCTTTGGCTGGTTCAATGCGGCTCCCGGGCTTTCATACGACAAGCATTGAAAATGCCTCGGTAGTGGCAAGACCATTCAAACAACGACACTAAATACACAGGACGTACTACGTCAGCCAATCATCAATCCCGTTACTTGATTGACACAAAGGGCAACCAATCAGGTGACTGAATTACCACTCATGCGCAAACAACGGCGCTAAACACTAAGCTACTCAGCGAATTACCTCTGATGTCAAGGCAGGGGTGCCCAATACGTCATATGTCACCCCTGGCTGAGAGGAAACGATCCAAGAACTACAATTTTCCACCAATGAAATACCAATGAAGAGCTACTCACCATTTTACCATTAAAAGTACACACCAGGTTGTGAGGATATTTTTAATGCTTTCATGGGATTTGTTAGCGGGACAAAACAGTGGCTTTTAGATTTATCTTTCCTCACTGATCTCACAGGCCAGCTCAATGAATTGAATTTAGAGCTGCAGCGTAAGGGTAAGATGTAGTCAACATGATGAGGTCAGTGAGCACATTTAAAAGCAAGCTAAAGCTGATGTCCAACCAGCTGCGGCTTGGTAACCTGTGCAACTTCCCTCACATGCAAGCAGAACTACGTCAAGGGAAAGGTGTGATACAGCTTGACAGTGCACATTATGAGGAGCATGTTCAGAGCATCTCGTCGGAGTTTGAGAGGCATTTTACTGACTTTGCATCCATCGAGCCTAAAGTCAGCTATATTTGGTGCAAATATTGACGTTGGTGATCTTGCCGCCAAAGTCAAATCACTTTTCGACTTTGAAAGCCCCACTTTTCAGGATGAGATTCTGAGATTACAAAATCATATTGGGATCAAAGCCAGCCCACTGAGGTAGGAAGTGATTTCCTTTTTCAAACCTGTTTCGTAGCTGTTTTTTTCTGTTTGGTTCATATTTGTTTCTGTGTAGGAAAGCCAAATGGCTTGGCCCTGGGACTTTTAGTGTTTTAAATTAGTGTGTCTGTGTGTGTGGGTGGGGGGGGGTGTCAGATGTTGACACTGGATTGGTAGATCTCCGGAGGTTGGCTCCTTGAAAAGTAGCCCTTGGGACAAAAATTGTTGGGCACCACTGCCCTAAGCCAAGTAATCGCCAAGACTGGCTTTGGATACCACCTCAGAAATGGAGCTACGATTAGTCACCTCCTCTTCATGGATGACATAAAACTGTATGCTAAGAGTGATAGGGACATAAACTCCCTGATCTACACCACCAGGATCGACAGCAGTGACATCGGGATGTCATTCGGGCTTGAGAAATGTAGTCGGATGGTGACTAAGAGAGGCAAGTTAGTCCACACTGAAGGGGTCTCATTCCCTGAAGGAACAATAGCAGACATTGAGGACAGCTACAAGTACCTCGGTGTACCACAAGCCAATGGCAACCTCGAACTGGCAACAAGGAAAGCGGCACCCGCCAAATACCTCCAGTGGGTGAGGCAAGTCCTAAGAAGCCACCTCAACGGCAAGAATAAGACCCGGGCAATAAACAGCTATGCCCTGCCAGTGATCAGATACCCTGCAGGAATAATAAGGTGGTCATAGGAAGAGATTCAGACCACGGATGTAAGACCTGAAAGCACTTCATGATGCATGGAGGGTTCCATCCCAAAGCCAGCACCCTGAGACTGTTCGCAAGCCGTCAGGAAGGAGGCCGGGGACGAGTGAGTGTGAGACCCACTGTCCAGGATGAAACATCCAAGCTCCATGAATACATCAAGGAGAAGGCTCCAATGGATGATATACTCAGAGAATGTCTCAGACAATGGGGAACAGAGGATGAGGTGCTGGAAGAAGGACCATCATGGGAGGACAAGCCCCTACACGGTATGGAGTTTGAAATGTAAACAAGAAAATCACCTACAATACTTTGCTCGGATTACACACTGTGTAACGCACACACTCACACCATGTGTGGACCAAGGTCTTACTCCTTTGAAAAAAAAAAAAAAAAAAAAACTATGTACTAACATACTTTTACATTTTGGCACAAAATGACAGGGTTTTTGGAAATGTATTTTTACATTTTGGCATTAAATGAGTAAATAAGGCAAATTCTGATAATTTTGTTTTGTAGACTGAAATTATGGGTGCAACACAATGAAAAATGTGACAAGTAAAAAGCTGTGTTTTATTTCCGGCCGCATATTGTAAATAATTCCATAAAATAAAGATAAAGAAGAGCATACCATTGGTTCCCCCTCAGTGACGGTGTGGATGTGGGTGTGATTGGTTCTTTGTCTTTATATGTACGCTGCAACTGACTAGCGAACAGTTCAGAGTGGAGACTGCCTTCTGCCTGAAGTCAACTGGGATAAGCTCCAGCACCCCACCATGACACTGTTCAGGATAAGATGTGTTGACAATGGATCGATGGCTGGAAATGTGCCATTTGTGATTGGCACTAAACTGACTCAGAGGAGCCAAACCAGTTTGTCCTCTTTGCAAAGCCACAGTAGCATTGACCTACACCACCCAGCTCCTTGCTGCTAGGTAGATTTAAAAAACAATAATAATAAATAAATATGTACTGGCTGTTTGAAAACATGTTATGACTCTACGTTCAAAGCACGTACGATTCCAGTGGTGGTGACCTTTTGTGAGCTCAATAGACTTCAAAGTGACTCAATTAACTGATGAATTACAGCTTGTCGACATAAAGAAGAAATACGGCTTGGAAATTTCCACCGAATATAAGCCATCCATCCACCCACCCATTTTCTAATCCACTTTTTCTCACAAGGGTCACAGGTGTGCTGGAGCCTAACCCAGCTGTTGCAAAGCCACAGTAGCCTTCTTGACCTACCCCACCCAGCTCCTTGCTGCTAGGTAGATTAACAAATAGTAATCATAAATAAACATGTACCAGCTGTTGATTAGCACTCCACGTGCAAAGCACATACGATACAGTGGGGAAAACAAGTATTTGATACACTGCTGATTTTTGAAGTTTTCCCACTTATAAAGCAGGTGGAGGTCTGTCATTTGTATCAAAGGCACTCTTCAACTCTGAGGGACAGAATCTGAAACAAAAATCCAAAAAAATCACAGTCTGCGTTGCCCAGCGACAGCTGCTTAACCTGAACACTCTTCAGAAGGTGTGGATGGAGGAGTGGGCCAAAACACTTGCAGAAGAACAATGGAAAAATATCTTCAATTACAAACAAATGTTTCTGAATGAAATATTGAGTTCTGTTTGTCTGATATATCAAATATATTTAAATCATTAATTTTATGGCAATACAATGCAAATTAATAATTTAAAAATCATTGACTGTGATTTTCTGGATTTTTGTTTTAGATTCTGTCCATGATAGTTGAAGAGTGCCTTTGATACAAATTACAGATCTCTACCTGCTTTGTAAGTGGGAAAACTTCAAATATCAGCAGCGTATCAAATACTTGTTCTCCCCATTGTCAGATTCCAGTGGTGGTGACCTTTTGTGTGCTCAATTCACTTCAAAGTGACTCAAGGAACTGATGAATTACAGCTTGTCAACATGAAGAAAAAATACCGCTTGGCAATGCCCACTGAATAGAAACCATCTATCCACCCATCCATTTTCTAATCCACTTTTTCTCACAAGGGTCGCGGGCGTGCTGGAGCCTATCCCAGTTGTATTTGGGCAGAAGGCGGGGTACACCCTGAACTGGATGCCAGCCAGTGGCAGCCAAATAGAAACCACAGACTGTAATCGTGTTAAAACAAAAGGAAATCAATTCAATTACCCACCTAAATTAACAAGAGCCACACCTGAATGGTGGACGGACAAGTGATATAATGTCTTCATTACTGACTGTGAAACGACAGAAGAGAGACAGAAGCAGGACTAACAACAACACAAGGACTGAGAGGGGTTCTAGGAGCAAACTTGAGTGTGCGTGGTGAGTACTTTCTCCATTTTGAAGTGTTTTCAGTGAGCACAACTTTAATGTTGGACATGTTTGGTTTTGTGCTTTGTGCAATCAAGGGGAAAATAAGCATTTTGACTCAGTTTACATTGGACCACACACTTCCACACCAGACGTATGAAGAAAATGCCATTTTGAATCTGGACAAAACGTGTACGTACATACATGCAAAATATGTACTCTCAACATATTTCATTTTTCAGAATACATTTCTCAGTGAAGTCGTAAACGATCCATCCTTCAACAAAGGAGTTTGAACAATCAAAAATTAACAATATACTGTGATATATATTTTTTTAATTCCAGTGCAAAGGTTTTAGAATAGAAAGTACAATGCTGCCATGTTTTAAAGTTTCATCTTGTTACATCCCTGATTGACCTCGAAATGCTTGTGTTCGGAAAATCTTGCACACATTAGAAGCACAGAGAAGCAGTGAGGACCCGAGTGTCTGGTACCTGACCATGCGCTCCTTATCTCAGAGAGAAAGATTTAAACCGCACTAGTAGACACACTGGCGCCTGTTAACTGACAACTTGGAAAGGAAGATTTAACCTTGGACGGAAGGGAGTGCTCGTACGCTCCATCATGAGCAAGGGTCATGAGCCAGGTGACCGACGTCTTAATTCAGGGAGATACCGCTCGTTAAAATGTCTACGTGTCTGTTAGTTTATAGATGTTGGTGCTGGTTCTATGGGAATCCTTTGTCTTCGGGGGTCAGCTGAGGGGTGGCCCAATTGGGCCGCCCACGGGTGCGACATGTTAATGAAGATGGGAGTGTTTTTCTGATATATTACTTGTAATTTGCATATCCAATCAATAAAAGGGCCGGCAGAGGTGGCAGAGGTCAGGTGTCAGTGAGAAGCGCACACAGAGTGGCTTCGTAGAAAACTACACCTCCTGCCGGCAGAGAAAGACGATCTGTCCCTGTGTTCGAGCCTTTGTCAACCGTCCGAGCGAACATCTCTGACAAAAGGGTTATCATGAATAAAAATTACCATTCAAGGGTGACTTGAAACAGCAGAAGAGCAAACCAATATTGATGTAAGAATCAATTTAGTTAATTTTTTTACAAATGTCAACTCACTCAAAGTTGTAATATTGTTGAGTTGTTGTTTTTCAAATAAATCAAGGGGCCACTCAAAGAATGGACCGCTTGCGGCCCGAGGGCCACCAGTTGCCCATCCATGATGTAATATATTTAATGAATATGTGTGACGTTATTTAGTCAAGACTGCAACTCATACTTGGAAAGCCTGAGAGAAGCACATTTGAGTGCAGACCTTGGGGGGGTGGGGGGGTGGGAACTCAAAGCCTTTTTGTACTTCTGGATACATGACAGACACAAGAGTAAGCCAAAGTACTCATGATGCTGAGACTATTGATGGTGGTTCAAAAGCAAAACAAAACAAAATTTACATTCCGCTTTTCTTTTTCCAGCAATTTTCCCATAAAATGAAAAATGCTGCCAAAAACATTTTCCACGAAAAAATGGGTGTGGTCCCAAGCAAGTATTTTAAATTTGACAACAGTCATATGCAAATAGACGAGGAACTGCGAGTATGTGGGGCATCCACTGTGTTCTACAATGCAAGCCTTTATTAACAACGGCGTGGATCTGTGGAACCGTGGACTCTGAAATGCATCTCTGGTGCTGGCACTATGTTCATGAATGACAGAATAATAAATGAGCAATGAGCAACTCAACAAAAAAAGTGTATTTCCTGAAAAAGGAGTGGTTTCAATAAATACGAGAATTCCACCCGAAGGCAACAATAATTCGATTGGCAGGGAGTTATCAGCCTTCTTCCCAAGTCCAGGAGAGGACAGTCCAGGTACCTTGTGGTTCGGCATGGAACCTGGGCCTCAACAAACTGACACTCTCCAAGCAGCCAGCTCTCGCATCTTGTTCACTTTCTCTCGATGTACGTTTACCGTCCCTTTCCACTGTCTTTTAGGACATGATCATCCACAATGAGCATGCTCAAGGTGTTCGCTGTTGCCCTTGTGCTGTTCGGTAAGTCATCAAACTCTCAACTACCAAGTAACAAAGAGTAAGTGAAAGGTCACCATGTAACAAAGATGTAAAATCTTTTCCACAGGAAACAGCTGTCTTTCTTCTAAAATAAAGAGGTAACGTGCCAGCCGATACAGATGTTTTTCCAGATGACAGTGTTCAATCTGAGTAACATCCATTCCCATGTAGGTCACCACAAGGTCCACCTTCAGGACCACCTGGTCCACCTTCAGGACCACCTGGGTTTACATTTTTTCCACCTATTATTGGGCCACCAGGGCCACCAGGGCCACCAGGACCAGAGGGTCCACAAGGACCACCAGGACCACAGGGTCCACCAGGGTCACAAGGTCCACCAGGTCCACCTGGACCAGATGGTGAGCAAGGCTCTAATGGTCCACCAGGACCGCCTGGACCAGATGGTCCCCCAGGACCAAATGGGCCACCGGGTCCACCTGGACTAGATGGGCCACCAGGACCACCTGGAAAAGATGGGCCACCAGGACCACCTGGACAAGCTGGACCAGCAGGACCACCTGGACCAGCAGGACCATCTGGACCACCTGGACCACCAGGACCACCTAGTCCACCAGGACCACCTGGACCACCAGGTCCTCCCGGGCCACCACAACAATATCCATATTGGCCTTTTTGGCCACCCGGGCTCCGACCACCTTGGCCACCAGCAACTTGGCCACCTATGCGACCAGCACCTTGGCCACCAGCACCTTGGCCACCAGCACCTTGGCCACCTAGGCCACCAGCACCTTGGCCACCTATGCTTCCAGCACCTTGGCCACCTGGGAAACCAGCACCTTGGCCACCTGGGCCACCACCATATTAGCCACTCCCATCTTAGCCACCTGGGCCATCACCATGTTCACGACCTGGGCCACTGCCACCACCACCTGATCCAGCATTTTCTGACACATCATCTTTTCAACCTGGGTCATGCGGGCCACCTGTTATTATGGATGAAAATGACCCACCCACCATTTGCCAGGCTATACCATCACTAGGACCACACTTTATTTCAAATCATAATTAGCCACCCCAGCAAATAGCAGACACCAGTGCAGCCACCTGTTGTCCTGGATAAAAAATACCCACCGGAACACCAACTTGTTAACCTGCCCCACGACCCTTCCTAACTGGACCAGCACGCTGCAACCTGAACCACCCGCTGGGCCATTTGTTCCTCCGGATGCAAAAAATATTCTGGAACATGACCATTCAAACCGGGATCACCGCCTTGGTTCCCGCCGAGACAAACCTAGCCAACCCCAGTTATTCGGGATGAAAACGGCCCACCTAAACCACCAGGTGGGTGTGGCTAGAAACACACCCACCTCGACTAGCAACATCCAGTCCACCACCTGGGCGACCTGGCCATGTCAAGCCTAGACCATAGAAAGTGAGTTTTTCTCATTCCAAAAGAAATCTTGTGCTTCAGCATTTAGCCCTAATCGTAGGATCGTGTGGTCGTTGATGCGTAATTGCAAGATTCCCTTCTGTGCCACCTGCATTCAATTCAAATAATAAAGATGATTTTTCTTCTTCACGACTTAGTTGCTTGAATGTGACCTCAAGTCAGACATTCTATCCTTCGTGTTCAGACACATGATCATGCTTGGCGGGTATGACATTAAATTGCAACCGCCTGCTGCCTTATGAATAGAACAATCATCATCCATATGTACATCTTTCACTTACCAAACTCAACTTTATTGGAAGAGCATTTCAAAACAGTCTTGGCTACAAAGTGCTCGACCTACGGCAAAAAAAAAAAAAAAGTGTCATACAATAACAAAGGCAGTGGGGAAAAAAAAAATTAATCAATAATATAAAATACAGAAGACACCATTAAAGTAAGACAAGAGCCACGAGTCCAGCTCCAGTCCTTAAGGACCAATGCACTGCCTGTTTTCCATTGCTCCCTGCTGCAACACACCTGATTCAAACGATCAGCTCATCAGCAAGTTCTGAAGAAAACTTGAAAATGATCCCGATCATTTGAATCAGGTGTGCTGCGGCAGGGAGAGAATGAAAATGGGCAGGGCAATGGCCCTTGAGGACGGTGTTTGGACATCCCTGCACTCGGACAATGCAGAGTCTCAAGCTGGGCTGAAAGCCATAGAATAAAATTGCGTTTTAGTCCTTGGTACCTCCACTTGCGTCTGAGCTGAGAGGCACTGAGCTGGTACGTATGGATGGATTAGCTCAGAAAGGGAATATAAAGTGAGGTGAGAGCAACTAAATAGTTGAAAAAAAATACATTCAGGAATCCCTCATTTATCGCGGGGGTTATGTTCCAAAAAGAACCAGTAATCAGTGAAATCCGTGAAGTAGGACTTTTAAAAAAAAAGCAAAAAATATGTTCGAGGGACGAAATTTCAACTGCGCTGACAGCGCATTTGACAATTAAGTTGTGCTTGGTACTTGTCAGCTTTATTTTTGACAGTTATCATACAATACTGCACTCTGTATACAATGCAGAGGCGTTTGCTCTAAGACTGCAAGGGAAGCTCAGCTTCCCCTAAAATGTCACAAAGTAAGTGATCAAATATGTGCGTGTACGTACAATTGTGTGGACATGTTATTGACTAAATATGCGCTACAACGCGCTCAACTTTTGTTCCGAATCAGATTCAGATTCAGAAAACTTTATTTATCCCCGTGGGGCAATTAGAGTTGTGCGAGAGCGGCTTATAGTAGAGACAGTAAGAGCAAGGAAAGACATAGGATAAGAGTAGCTTAGCACTTGAGGTCTTGAGGTAGTGGCTT
>JAOYNJ010000077.1:0-10723 GCA_025770055.1 Hippocampus barbouri
ACACACACACACACACACACACACACACACACACACACACACACACACCCACACACACACACACACACACACACACAAAAACATATGTGTACACACAAACGTATTTTGTTTCCTCTGTCTTTCATTTTGATCACTTTTACCCTTTCTTCTGTCAAGCAGCTCTTCTTAGCTGCTTGACATCCAAAGGTTGACATCCAAACGTTGGTGCCAGTTTCTGGATGTTGTTTTGCACAATGCACACACCGGCACTATTTACACCTATTGGGGGCGTGCCTTTAGGGTCCTCTTCCAAGCCCACACTTCCCACTTTAACGTATGCATGCCGTCCTCACTCCTACCTTTCATCTATATAAGCAACGTGTCGGCATAATATCAGTCTGTCAAGCGGATCCGTCATCGAACAGCATTCACAGATTTTGGAACTGGGTGCAGACACAAGGTGACCCGCATTATTAGGTACCCCGTCCATTTTGGAGAAAATTTAAGACTTTTATGTGCTTCTTACGGTCGTTAAAATACGATAGACGTCGATGTGATAGATGAGGCTCTGCTAGGATGAAAGGGGAGGCCAATCATGATGTACGACATTTCAGTGGCACTGAAGAGACAAGAGGAAGCAGAGCTTGAGGCAAAGTTACTATAGTTAATGGAAAAAAAAAATCTAAAAAATGTGAACAAATTCAACATCTAAAATACATTTTACATTCATAAAACTGACAAAAAGTAATTATATTTATAACAAATTATGCTTTGTTTTTGTCAATTAATCTCAAACATGAGCTTTTGGTGTTGATTTTAAATGTATTTATTTTGGTATTATTGTTCAGCCATGCAGGAGAAACAAGATCAAACAATCATTTGAGAAATGTAGTTTGTCACATGAAACTAAGTGACTTTTTTTTTTTTTTTTTTATCTTGCACTCTACAAATACTACATACCGTATTTTCCGCACTAAAAGGCGCACTGGATTATGAGGCGCACCTTCAATGAATGGGCTATTTTTTAAAAATTTTTCATATATTGGACGCACTGGATTATAAGGTGCAATCCACAATGCATCCACTACATGTCGCTACGCTCCTTCTGTTCGACTCGAGAGGCGTTCATGACCGCCTCCGAAAAACGTAAATTAACATTACTTCAATGTAACTACGAAAATTGACAATAATGCATCAAAACAGAAAATCAAGCGATGAAATCACAAAATAAATTCTATAGCCACCCTTGGCTTAGAAAGATCAGATGTCAGTAACATGTAGGAGACTGGACTGTCTCAGAAGTGTTTGTTATTTATTCCTTTGTTGTGTATTCACAAACTAGGAAATCACAAAATAAATTCTGTAGGGGGGCTATAGAATTTGTTTTGTGATTTCCTCGCTTGATTTTTTTCTTTTGATGCATTATTTTCAATTTTCGTAGTTTCATTGAAGGAATCGTTAATTTACGTTTTTCGGAGGCGGTCGAACGGAAGAAGAGAAGGCACGGAGACAAAGACGTACCTGTATTTGTTGAGACTGTGAAAACCATTAATAAAGTGTGCGTTTTAAAAAAAAACAACACTCCTTTTTTTCGGAGCTGCAACAAAAACTTCTTCAATAAAGCAGCGACACAGTTCACTGAACCAACAGCAAGTTAGAACATTGTTAGCATGTCTCCAGCAAGGAGACATTTTGGGGGTCGACATATTACCGTAATGACCATACACAAGGCGCACCAGATTTTAAGGCACACTGTGAGCTTTTAAGAAAATAGAAGACTTTTCGGTGCACCTTATAGTGTGGAAAATACGGTACAGGTACACTGAAAAAAAAACTAACACTAAGACTACTATACTATACTAAAATGAAGCATTAAAAACAAAAACTAATAAAAAAAAAACTTACAAATTTTCTCTCCACATTAATTAAATGTAACTGAATTCAGAAATCAAAAGTGAAAATAACTATATTGAAAAATTCAGAACCCCCGTCTTGAGCTGTCTGGAATGAAGATGTTGAGCTTCTCATTTTACTGCAAACTCCCTCTTTCAATACAACAGTCACAACCTTAGCAAGTAACAGACCATATTTTTGGTGAACTTGATTAATGGTCAAGGACAAAACAAAGCAGCATGTGTGAAAGTCGCACCTGTTTGAACTGTAAAGGGCTCAATCTTTGGACTCAGTAAAGTGGAACTGGCTGTAATGCAATGCCATTACAGTAGGAAACAGGTCAGGGCAGCTGGGGCACAGTTCAAAGTACCCCGGTGGGTGAGCTAGAGTTCTTTTACCTCACAAAACGAAATGATGTCTGCAAAAATAGAGTACCAAGTCTTTTCTTTAATTGCCCCACGGGGATAAATAAAGTTTTCTGAATCTGAATCTGAATCTGAATCTGAATTCTTTGACCTTCTGACTAAAAAAGAACAACAAAAAATACCAACCCCAATGCCATTCACGATATTGTTTTAAATTGAATAGAAAGAGTTTACATTTTAACAAACAGTTCAAGTCATTGAAAAGCTTTATCTTGTCAAATATAGTGTCATGATTCCATTTTTTTTTAGCTTAGATTTGGGTTTGTTTCACAGTTTAATGTTGTTTTTTTTTCGTTTGTTATCAACAGGCAGCATTGGAAGGCTTCTCCTCCAGCCTAGCACCAATTACAGTAGTCATTATGTCATGAGGTGTATGTCATGAGGTGATTGTTGTTTTACTTTCATGGTTTTTAATGTATTTAGTTATTTATTTATTTTTTAATTTGGTTTCTTGGTGTTTTCAGGACTTTGTGTTTTGGATTTAGTTTTTCCAGTGTTCCCAGTTTGTTTGAGATGGACCTTATACTACTCAAAAAAATGAAGGCATCACCAAAACAACACAGCGTAACTCCAAGTTAATCAGACTCCTGTGAAATCAGCCTGTCCAATTAAGAAGGACGTCATTCTGATTATGAATACATTTTGGCAACAGGTGGAAATGAGAGGCAATTACCAAAACAAATTCGATAAAGGAGTGGATCTGCAGGTGGTGTCCACAAACCATTTCCCTGCGGCAGATGTTTGGGTCATATTTGTATTTTGTCAGTGTCCCATCCCTAGAGGTACCATGAGGCACCGTCTTACCACCTGCTGAAATCACTCAGGGAATGCTCTCATCCCAGATGGCATATCAATGTGAGCTGCTGCAAAAAGGTTTGCTGTGCCTTCCAGCACAGTGTCCAGAGCATGGAGGAGATATCAGGAGACATACCAGTACAGCAGGAATTGTAGACGGGGCCATAAAAGGGTAACAACCCAGCAGCAGCTTAATCGGTCAGGAAAAAAATCCGTGAGGGGGAAACGAGACTCCGACATCCACAAATGGAAAACACAGTGCAGCATGATTGGCGTTCATCAGAGAGCAACAAGATTGGCAAATAGGCCATCAGGTTGACACTGAGCACATGTTACGGACGTGACGTGGTCTGGAGACACCACAGAGAAGGTTAATCTGCCCACAACATTGTCCAACATGACCGGTTTGACGGAGGGTCAGTAATGGTTAGGGGAAATTTCTTTGGAAGGCCCCACAGCTTGCCTCGTGGCAGCCAGTGGTACTTTGACTGCCGTTAGGTACTAGGATAAAATCCTCAGACCCATTGTGAGACCATATCCTGGTGCACTGAGTTTGTCCTGATGCATTACAATGCCGGGCCTCATGTGGCTGAGGTACTTCGGCAGTTCCCGCCTGATGAAGGCATCGATTCTATGACTGGCCGGAGATATTATGTCTCGTTTCATACACCAACACTTCATTTGACCACAGGCAGTCCAGGAGCTGAACTGATGCTTTACTCCAGATCTGGGATGGGACAGCTGAGGAGACAATTTGCTATCTCACAGGTGTCAAAGTCAAGGCCCGGGGGCCAGAGCTGGCCCGCCACGTCATTAGTATGTGGCCCGCGAAAGCAAATCAAACACGGCAACTTACTAACATGATGCTTACTAAAATTTGTACCAAAGTCTCAAATTCTCATATGTAATAAATAAGAGACATTGTAAGCATTTTCTGGTTGCAAAACACCTCATTATTGTAACTTAAACAATTGTTGAATCAACTGTTATTCTTGTATTCTTGTCTTCTTTATATGATTTCAGTAATAACGGACCTCCAAGGGAAATGGTCACTAAAATGTGCCCGCAACAAAAATGGGTTTGACACCCCTACGCTATCTCATCGGGAGACTGCATCTTGAGTTGTTTGCTCTTATGCTCAGCGTTATTTTAAACAATTTTTTTATCCATCGATCGATTTTCTAATTCGTTTATCCTCTCGAGGGTCGCGGGTCGTGCCAGAGCCTATCCCAGCTTTCTGCGGGCAGTCGGCGGGGGACACCCTATACCGGTTGCCAGCCAATTGCAGGGCACACAGAGACGAACAGCCGTCCGTGCTCACACTCACACCAATTTAGAGTGTTCAATCAGCCTGCCGTGGATGTTTTTGGAATGTGGGAGGAAACTGGAGTACCCGGAGAAAACCCACGCAGGTATGGGGAGAACATGCAAACTCCACACAGGAAGGACGGAGCTGGAATGGAACCATGGTAAAGTACCATTATTACATTCTTTATTTTACCTTATGCTCTCTTTCTTCAAACTAAAATATATCTGACACGTGTGAAGAAAAAACAAGTGCCTTTTGTCAGGTTCAACATTTTGGTCATGTCAATGTCAGTTGTACAGTAGTTCTGCGTATCTCTACAACATAAAAATATTTCAGCTATCTGCTAAATTTGCCTTTCTCAATAAGTGATTAAAAAGCAAGAATTTGGGCATTGTACGACAGAGTGAGTACTTGATGGTGATATCTGATTTTATTGTAAATCCCGGGAATGGTCTTATAATGTTTTGCTGCAGCGGAAAGGCCAACAAATAGATGCGGCTGGATGAGCAGCACCTGCAGTTTTTGAATCTTCGTTTTTTTCACGTTGACAGTCATTGTTGTGTTGTGTTTTATTTTTTTTATCAGAATCAGAATCATCTTTATTGGCCAAGTATGTAGAACACACAAGGAATTTGTCTCCGGTAGAACACACTGCACTAGTATCATCATAACAAGGACATGACAAATAAGTATGGAAGGACATTCCGTAATGGAAGTAAACCGTTGTGCGGTGGTACCACCCAGTTATGCTCACTTCCCAGGACTCTCTTGGTTTAAAAAAAAAAAGTTAAATCGGCAGATTATGAATTTCTGCTTTGCGTCCTAATTTGGTAATATGTGCATGCAACGTCGGGATTTCATTATGTAATATTCGGTTTATTGTATCAATTCAAATTTAAATTGTTTACACATACATATATATCGATTTGCACGTCCTTGAAGAAAGAATGTTGCTTTCATTTATTTCTCTTTCTAAACCCGGGTACTTTATTGTTTCCTTTGACTGAGTAGTGAATGAACAGAAACTAATCTCATCTTGCCTGTTCTTTCATTGTGTGCAGGAGCCTTGACACTCTGACAGGGCCAAACATTTTTCTCCTTGAAGCGGACACATGCGTTTCCAGGACATGACAAAGCACTGAATGAAGTCTAACCTAAACCAGGCGGTTGAATGGCAGGCAACCTGAAAGCTTCAGATGGCCGCCTTGCTTCTGGTAATTAATGAATCTGCATCAACTGTGCTATTGGCTGAGAAGCTCGACCGTCCTGTCAGTGTCCATTACACACCAAATCAGTGTCTTGCACACCGGTGGCAGTTTTAGATCAATTTTACTGGGAGGGCTGGGCTGCGGCCAGGGGTATTGTCAGAGGGGTTTTAAACGCACACCCTATTGTCTAAATTGCTCCACTGTGTTAATGTATCAGTGGTATTTATGACATGAAGTATTTCTCTTAAATCTAATGCCGCTCCCCCGTCGTCGCAGTGTTAAGCTTAACTTAAGACAAGCGTGGACACAATGAACTCAGTACTGGTTTATTGCCAGGGCAAAGGGACAGGTCAAGGAGGCAAAGGCAGTCAGAGAATCCAAACCAAGGTGTTCAGGGAAGGCTGAGCGTAACAGCTAGGCAGCAGAGAGTATGGCAGGGTGGTTAGCTAACAAACTGGCAATGGGTGGCTCTTCGGAAGGGCCTTCATGCTTGTAGAAGAGAGTGTGGCTGACGAGGCGAAGTCTGGCAGGTGTGTAGGTGACACACCTACCCCAGCTCTAAATCGTCCTGAGGTGTGAATGTGAGTGCGGATGGTTGTTCATCTCTGTGTGCCCTGCGATTGGCTGGCAACCAGTTCAGGGTGTACCCCGCCTACTACCCCAAGACAGCTGGAATAGGCTCCAGCACCCCCCGCGACCCTTGTGAGGATAAGCGAATCAGAAAATGGATGGGCGGATGGGAACTAAAAGCAGAGGGAGGGGCTACACAGAGGAACACTGAGGACAGACAATATGGATTCTAACACGCAGTCAGTCTATCAAGTCAGCACGTAATACAATCCTGGCAATGACCCAATGTGACAAACCTTACTCGGGAAAGCAAGGCAGCTTTTTTTCAGAAAGCACATTTCAAACACAGGGCAACTCAATGTGCTTCACGTAAGCAAAGACACAACAGCTAAGGACAATTCAGTCACACAGCAGAGCCAAGTACCGTGACATTGTTGAAAAAACCTTCATCAAAGGTATGGGAGGGGAAAAAAGGTTTTAGCCCGGATTTTAGAATATTTACACTCACGGTTGACTTCACCTCTCTCGGCAGGTTATTCGATTAGCATGCAGCATATAACGGCTACCCGACTGGATTTGTATTCAATCCTCATTTCTTTAATGTATTCAAGGACCCAAACAGTTCAGATTTATAAACCAGTAGCAGAATTTTAAAAATCTATTCTGCAGCTGACTGGGAGCCAGTGGAAAGTCTTTAGAATTGGAGTAATGTGTTCCGATTTCTTTATTCTGGTCAGAACCTGAGCTGCAGCGTTCTGAATGAGCTGCTTGATGTTCAGTCAGAAGACCGCTACAATAATCAAGTTTACTATCAGTCATTGTTCAGTATCTACCCAGTGTTTACTAATCAAATATGTGTCCCCACAGTCACAGTCTTGCTTCTTGACCACTTTCAATCAGATTCTCATTTGATACTCCAAGAAAAAAAAAAAAAGTAGTTTGAGTCTTGTATTATCTTGTACAGGCTTTTATTGTAATGATTGCTTTCAAGTACAAAGAACTGATGAATGCCAAAATAATCAGAAATTTTGTGAACTTGCTTGAGGCTGCGCAGTGTTTTCGTTTTTATGACCGACGGTGATAAATATCTGTGATTTTCCGATCTAACTAATATTGTCCGGAGAAATAGAGGGAATGGTTTCCTGGCAACCGTAACAACACGATCTATGTTGGTTTCCTTCTCCTGTGTGATGTGCGTTCCCTGTTCTTTAGTTTCCACAGCGTGTGCTTTTGTATGTGTGGTTGTCCCGCTTGACTGGGGTGACCTTGTTTTGTTTGGAACCTCTCACCTGGTTATGGACCCACCTACTGGTAAGCTCCAGACACGGTTCCCCTTTTATCCAGATCCATGCCGAAGTTTAAGTTCCTTGTTGTACGTGATATGAGATCTAGATATTTTCAATGTTTAGAATGATAGAATTGTACATACTGCCACAATTTGCCATCACAACCTCAATTTAGTCCTCCCCACTCAATGGCAGATATGTAATGTTAATACCACAGCACAGAATACCACTATTCTTCATGATTTCACTCTTTCATAACTCTTTTGTAAGTTCCATTTTCATGGGTTTCTCAGAATATTTTCTTGGAAATTTTAGAACTTTCTTATGAACATATTAGTTAAGCAGGCCCATTGTATCCTTCATGGCTACCCTCTTATTGATGCAGCGCAACACGATTTAAAGTAGAGCACTAGCGCAGTTCTTTTTCAAAGGGAATGCATAGTCAAATTTAGAATTCCGTGGGTGGAAAACAAATACAGTGGTACCTCTACTTACGTACGTCTCCTCATACGAAATTTTCAAGTTACGAAACGCCTCAACAGGAAAATATTTCCCCTTGTTACAAAAGAAATGTCAAGATACGAAATGTAAAAACACAGTGTGGGCCGCTCATCGTAGGTCTCAGTTTCCTGAACGCAACATACTTATAGCTGCTCTGCCATTGGCTACTACCAAGAATCATACTGGCATCCCATTGGCTAAGAGGGACCTCTACTGTATCTGTCTATGTGTGTCGATAGATAGATGTGTGTCTTTGCGACGTCCTGGTCATTCGCTCCTCGGGCTATGAGGCAATCCGATAGTCTTACGTAAATGTGAATTACCCAAAAAAGTGTTCACCAGTCAGGCAATCGCTCACTTTGCTGATGTTTGCCTTGGACATTTTCAAAGGATTGTTAAAAGCCGACAAAAACAAACGTCCTTGGATCGGTTCTTTACAAAACGCAAGGCAAAAACCACTTCTGAGAGAGAACATGCACTAAAGAGGGCAAAAAACGATAAGGACGCAGTTAAAAGTGAAATGACCATCATTTTTATTCTTGACTCTATTCTTTGTTTTTTTACATGATGCACAACTCTTTGTTGTGAACACACAACAAAGGAATAGATAACAAACAATTCTGAGACAATCCAGTCTCCTACACTCTCCCCCACTTAAAAGATGTCGTCTCGACATAACAATATGGAACGTGGGCCTCAGGTTCACAGATTGCAGACAGAACAGCATGTTATTGACAGTTAAAGAGGGAACACTTTTTTCTCTTTGGCAAAAGCATTCAACAATCCCACATTTGTAATAATACCAAAGCATTTGGCCTCACATTCAAGTGTTACATTTGTCCATCGTAGGATTTCAGCAACATTTCCAGTTCTCACAAACAGGGTCGTTCACATTTGTCAACATACTTCAATGAACAAAAAGGCGCATATAGAAAGATGTGAAAGTCAGGTGCAACAAGCATGAAAATAACATTTCAAACACCCTTCACCAAGGTCGCCAGTAACCCCTAAAGTCTAAACACTTCGGAGCTACTGTCCTCTCCGTGAAAGTCGGTTGACCCAATGTATCGTAAGTCAAACAGTGCGGCTTCCTTCTCTCGCTCTCTGTGGGTGTGAGCGCCGCTGCCCTGTTTCTATTGCATCTCCTGAATCTGACCCATTGACTATATCCCCTGCACCTACAGCGTCATCAACCTCCCTCACTGTTGGAAAAGGGACGAATTCCATGCCTTCATCAACTGCTTGCTCGAGAGGCTCATTCTGTCCCAATGCGTCTCTATCAAACTGGGGGACAAAGTCCACAGCAGTGGGGTCCAGGGAGGGTGAGCTGTGTTGCTCCGGTACAGACCACGAGATGACAACATCGGATAAATCCTCATTTACATGGAAAACACGTCTCTAGTGAAGAAATTTCTTCCAGAACCAATTGATTTCTTAAGTAGAGGTACCACTGTATGTGGAAACTTTCATGGTTCCCTTCAGCAAACCCCCAACCCAATCCCAAACTCATTTTAAGGAACAAGCAACTTGGATGTGCACACCAGCATTGTTATTACAAGAAACTAAATGCACACGTCCCGTCGTGATGGAAGGACAGGGCATTGACGATAAATGTTAAGAGAGGCTTTCAATGAACTTAATTTTTATGCAATGATAACATCATCGCAAATGCAAAAAAAAAAAATGTTCGGCACTTAACAAAACATACCGTATTGGCCCGAGTATAAGACGGTGTTTTTTGCATTGAAATAAGACTGAATAAGTGGGGGTCGTCTTATATTCGGGGTCTAGACATTATATCCATTCACGACGCTAGATGGCGCCAGATATCATTGAAGCGAATGATGAACTTGACTTCCCAGGCCAAAGCGAACCCCTGTCATGAAGAATAAAAACAAAAATAGCGGTAGCACGAAGAAGAAAAATAAAAAATAGCGGTAAGAAAGAAAAGAGAAGAAAATAATAGTTTGCATTTTAAATGATCAGATATTAAGATTTGAATGAGGCAAAATAACATGCTTTTTCTCTCAAATATATTGTTATTATCATTTGTTTCAGATGTACTGTAATTTCTGTCTACAAATTAATGTGGTGTTCAAAAAGTCTTTTTTCAAACTTGAGTCTTGAAAAAGAGGGGGTTGTCTTATAATCAGGGCCGTCTAATACTTGGTCCAATACGGTACTTTACTCGTCACGTACGGTATTGAGAAAAAAAAAATATCAGTTCTGTTTGTCTTCCGCTGTACGAAGCA
The DNA here is from genome assembly GCA_025770055.1 of Hippocampus barbouri. Classification (NCBI taxonomy): domain Eukaryota; kingdom Metazoa; phylum Chordata; class Actinopteri; order Syngnathiformes; family Syngnathidae; genus Hippocampus; species Hippocampus barbouri. The sequence goes on from JAOYNJ010000077.1 coordinate 10,219, forward strand.
AAGTGAAGGGAAATACGTTTGCTGCGATATTAATAAAGGACCAGTGAGTCGGGGGGAAGACAGATGGAACCAGCAAACAAGGGTGTGACACTCAAGCATAGTGAAAGATGGAGCTTTAGAGTACTGTATTGTGTCCAGACAGTGGGGCTAAATCTGGCTCAAGCTGCATGCTGTTCCTGCGATTAGCATTCCAGCTGGCAGGGTGGCAAGTGTGAGCGGCCAGACCACTGCAGCCCGCTTGCAGGGATCTGAGTTGGGAGCGTTCCTTTTCATTTGGCAACAAGACACATTATGTTCTCCTTGTCCAGTTCACCACACGAGGCCCAGAGGAATTAAACATCTGCATTGCGAGTTTCATGGACGTAAACCTGCTCTGTACCGTATTTTTTTGGATTATACGTCGCTCCAGATTATAAATTGCACCAGCTAAAAAATGCATAATTAAGAAGGAAAAAACATATATAAGTCGCACTGGAGTATAAGTCGCATTTTTGGGGGAAATTTA
>JAOYNJ010000078.1:0-10705 GCA_025770055.1 Hippocampus barbouri
AGACTGTTGTTTAGGCCCCCAGTTATCAAAGTACTCCTCATGAAACTCAAGAGCTTCCTTACGTACTTTATTTGCTTCTTCAGCCCCTAAGCCCAATTCAGGGATACGTTTAGCCAAAAAGTCTGCATACGCTGTAGCATCGCCACCAAATGAGTTAATCGTGGATAGATCAATCAAATTTGAAGTAGCAATATCTCGGGCCAGTTTAAGTCCAGTAGCAGTACCAGAACTCTTAGGAGCTACAGTATAAGTGCCTGCTGGTTCAACTTTACCGGTATTAGGATCTTCTCGGAAGATCTGACCATTTTCGTATTTGAAGCCATATTGGTTCGCACGTTGTTGATCTACCTGTAAACGACGTTCAGCTAAATCGTTACTGATTTCCTGTTGTTCCAGAAGGTTGTTAAACTTAGTCTGTTCAAACTCACGATTCTGTAAAGTATCGCCACGTTCAGAGAAAGCCTGATTTAATAGACTACGATCAACCTGATTACCAAATTGGTTCACATCAACACCTGATAAAGCATCTTGTGAAGTTGCTCTGTTAAGTTGATCAATAATGTTCTGAGTATTACGTTCTTTCTGATTTTCGTAGTTAGCTTGGTTCACCGCAGTCTGCTCTTTAGCTAATGCACGAAGATCGTTAATTGATTGTGAGATACGATCGGCACCTGCATCGAATGCGCCTAGGGCACCTCCGGCATCTGGTACTTGAACATTATCCCAACGAATAGGTCGAGCCATGAGTTACTCCTTACAAGCGATTCTTGCTCTGGTTATTACGAACTTCGGCATAAGCAGCTTCTTCAGCAGTACGACGATCACGTTGATATTCGAACTCTTCTTTCTGTAGTTGCCATGCTTCTCGCTGTAGGCCTAATTGGTCACGAGCAATGCCTAGTTGCTGGAAGCCGAGCCAAGAGTTAGCAAGTGTACCGATAGCTCCAACAGTTGGTGCCAAAGCGCCTGTTGAAAAGTTACCTTGCTCATCCGTACCACCAAACAGTGTATTGAATGTACTCATTGGATTAGCTTGTTGGTTTAGTGAACCAGTATCGAAGCTATACCCCGAACCAGAACCCATTCCATAATTGTTACTGTAGTTGTTGTTCATTGCTAGGTTAAAACCTTGCATTGCATTTGAACCTAAACCATAGTTTGTTGCCATTGGAGATCTCCTATACTTTAATTCCCATATGGGTAGCTACTCCCTCTAGGGTAATCATATTATCTACGTAGTTTTCAATGTGGGCTTTATCAATACGAGCCATGTTGCCCAAATGGATACGAGTAGTATAGTACTGCTCTGGTGATTCATTTGGAAGAGCCAAGCCTGACCTAGAATCAGGGATAGCTAATGGATCAATAAGAAATGTCGTACTTGCATCAGCATAGAATTGGTTCATTTCTTCTTCGTATTCATTCATCTCACGTTGTAGTGCATCATAACTGTCCATGATATCACTCATCTCTGTATCTAGGTAAGCATTAACACCTACTTCAATACCGGACTGAAGTGCACTAAGTGATTGGGCCAAAGCAGACTGATCACCACCAACTGAACCAAGAGCAACTGAAGCTAGTATAGCAAATACAACAGCAGCACCTATACCAACCTCATCAGCCAAATAGTTGATACCATACTTGATACCGACTGTAATGACCCCTAGAGCAATGGCACCTACCACAGCCGCAGTCACACCAGTACCTAACCCGAGCCAAGCACCCATAGATGCTGAGGTAGTACCGAATGTGTAGATAGTAATAACAATAGCCACTACAGCCAAGATAGCTGTAAACAATCCAGTCTCATACCATTTAAGCTTCTGCTTAACATAACAGTTGAAGTTAATACGCATAGCCTCATTAACTAAGTCTGTACGATCAACTACCCGCATGTTCTCTACTAGTCGAATATCCAACGGGATAATCATACCGTCTGAGAAATCATCTTCATCTGCCGCAGAGCTAACTACGTTAGCTAATGAGGTATCGACTGTATGTGATCGGTAAACATAGTTAATGTGGTTCAAACCACGTACTTCTACTTCATCATAAGCCGTAGAGTTAATCTGCTTACGAACAATGAAAGAACTATTATCATAACTGTAGTACTGATTGCTTGTAGACTCACGAACCACAATCTCTGTATTAACATCACCTACTTTAGCATCTGGTTCAATTTGGCCTGACTGTAAAGTAGATTCGATGTAGAGCCAACCTAACTCAACGTTATAGGCAATACCTGCTTCAGAAATTCTCAAGCTGTTAATAGGTGGAGGAGACTGTGCTTTAAAAGTGTTCTCTCTATCATTCCACTGATCAAACGCTTCTTTGTCGTAAGGTGAGCTTGTTTCCTTATCCTTGAAGAAGTCATACAAGTACTTCTTAGCTGCTACTACTTCAGTAGCCGGGGAAACACCCATTACCACATAAGCATGATCAATATCACTGATATCTGGGTTAGCATTGATCGCATCACCTAACTGAGAAATACTCAACTTCATCTGACGTAATAAGCGTTTGGAAGTCTTATACCTCTCTGAACCATCATCTACTGTAAGATCAGAGTTGTTATACCTAAGAGGCACAACAGGAAAGTAATTAGAGTCAAACTCTTCGTAAGGTTCCAGTACTTCATAGGTTCCCTCTTTTGGTGAATAGAACCAGTAGTAGGTAACTGAAGTATCTACTTCCTCATTCTCATCATATTTAAAGTACCCGACATGGTAGTAATCCGCATCCTCTAGGATTGAACCAGAATAGATGTAGGTTTCAGTGTAAGTATTAAATACTTCGTCGGTATACGTAAGTTCAATTTGGTTCGAACTAACAATCTTGGCATAAGAGAATACTGTTTCGCCTTGAGCACCTGAAGGGGGATTACTAACTACTAATGTAGTTTGGTTCAATCCTCTGGTTCCTAACAAGTACTCAAGAGCAAAGTAGTATCCATCTGCTGTACTGTAGACTGAGAAATCTACAAGAACATCCTCACCGATCTCTTTGGAAATAACATTTTGAACAGTAGTAGGTGAAGCGCCTTCATCGTTCATTGAACCACTAGGCACACCATAGAAATATTCTTCGGCACCGTAACGGTAATACCTCTTCAGATTGGTTCCCAAACCACTGATGGTATTGGCAATCAAGTCGTCCGAGATATTACGCTCACCACGGATGGATGTTAGTACAGACTGTTGAACCAAATTGGGAACTTCTTCAACAAGCGGAGTCGTAAAAGACTCCACATAAATTTTAGTCTTAGAAAATAATCCCATTGGTTCAATCCTTATGGTTGGACAGTTACGTTAACGCCTTCACGAACTTTGTTCAGTACGTCTTTAATCTGAGCGCCAGTAACAGTAGCATCAGTGGTTTCGTTCTCGTTAAGTGACTCGATAGATGTACGAGTGTTGAACGAGTCCATGAATAGCTTAGCAGCTTTCTGCTCTGCATCACGGATGTAACCTTCAGCTTGGTTCTCATAAAGAGCCATTTGCTTACCAATGATACCGCCAGCTTGAGCACCTTGAACAGTGTCTTTAGTCTGGAACTCTTCAGTAATACGCTTCTGGGTAAGTACCGCAGTCTCTGCCTCAAGCTTATTGCCTTGCTTAACAATGTTAGCTTGTTCTGCTTGTAAGTTAGCTTCTTGCTGACCTGCTAGAGCAGCTTGGGCTTCAGTCTGTAAGATCTGTGCATCTTTAACTTCTAGATCTTTATCTAGGTTAAGTGCTTGCTTATCGAGAATGAGCTCTTGCTTAATAGCGTTTTGCAGTTCTTGATCCAGTAACAATTGACGCTTTGTTTCAGAAGTAGTTTGTTCGTTAACAAAAGCAATATCCGCAGTGAGTTTATCAATCTGCTTTTGAACCAATTCGACATTCTTTTCAGCAGCAGCAATCTGCTTATCCAAGAGTCGGATGTTTTGGTTCGTAATCTGGTGTTGAAGTAAGTAGTTAACCGAGTTAGCTAATGTACTATCTAAAGCGGCAATATAAGACTTTGTATACTGATCACCAGTAATACGTCCATGCTTGTGTTCTTCAGCCAGATGCGATTTAACTGCACGCATCAATTCATCAAAAGCACCTGAACCAGTACGTTCACCCGAAGTAAGGGAATCAACCGTTAATACCTCTGGGTCAAATGATGTAATCGAGGTCATCTTTTTTCTCCTATAAAAAAGGCTCCACTTATTGTGAAGCCCTTTGGTTCAAAAGTCTACCGGCCTTAGTCGATAGCTTGACGTTTTGCTTGGTCGGCAGCTAGTGCATCTAGTTCTTCTTGAGTCAACGGATCTAAGATCTCAATGTTGTACTCTTTAGGGAAGAAGTTCTTACGATACTTACCGCCTTTACCATCTGGAACGTCTTTAGTCTGACGGAACACTTTGTTCTTCAGTGTATCAATCATCATTTGAGATAGGTGATACTCGTGGTCAAAAAGCACATACTTAGTATGGAAACCGAGAACCGAGTTACCAATCGACATCCACTCACCTTGCCAATCACGCTTGTGTGGGTTCATACAAGTGATACGACAGCGAACAAGTTTAAGCTTTTCTTTACGCAGTTCATTACGCTTATCCATCTTAGACTTATTAGGCGATTTCTTGATTGTATTGGATTCCGCAGCTTTAGCATCAAATTCAGCAACCTTTTCTTTCAGCTTCTCAAGAGAGATTGATGGATGGAATTTAATACCTTTGTTTTCTGCGATTTGTTTAAGACTATCTAGTTCCGTGAATTCTTCAGACATAATTAATTACCTTTGGGTTGTGTATCCGTTCCTGATCTGAGCAGGAGGGTCAAAGGCTCCCCTAAAGAGAGGAGCCATATTTATTACAGTTCAGCTACTGTCTTAGCTAGAGCGATACGCTCTGGACGTAGGATCAGTGTACCGTAGTACCACTGGATTGAACTAAAGCCAGTACGACCGAATGGGTCGTGATGTTGTGCAACACCTTCACCCGGCATCTTGGTGATGATCTTGAACTTGAATGACTTACCTGAAGTTTGGAAGCCGATAGTAGTGAACGACTCTGAACCAATACATAGCATTGGGAAGATATCGTATTTACCGCTAGTTTCACGGTAACCACCGTTAGTAGTTACTGCTTTACCAGCACCAGCCCAGTGAGTCATCTCAGGCACAACTACGATACGGAATTGACCAACTTTACCGATCTCACCGTGAATCATGTTCACGCCTTTTTTGTAGTCGCCAGCGTATGCGTACTGCTCTACAGGAACAAATGCTTTGTTGCCAAATGCATCAGTCATTTTCTCGATTTGCATTTGTAGTTCTGAACCAACGTAAAGAACACGACCTGCACCGATAGTAGAGGTGTCAGTCATACGAGAACCAGTTAGGATCTTAGTAGACTTAGGAGTACGGTTATCATCCAACTGGATAGACATACGTTGTAGATCTTCGTAAGTGATTACAGATGCAGTTGCACCGTCTTCACCAGTCATTTCTGTATCTTGCGTTGCGTCACCACCAAAGTAGATAACACCTGCACCGTTCAGAAGGTCGATTTGAAGAACATCTTCAGTGATTTCAGATGCACCACGAACCAATTCACGAGAGATGTGTTGGTATAGGTCATCCATTGTATCGAAGTTTAGAGCTTCATCAGTGAACTCGTGGAAGAAACCAAGGTTCTCTAGTTGAGCTTCTAGTACTAGACGTGAGTAACCAACACGGTTCACACGACCACCAGTTTCAGAAAGAAGTGGTAGCTTAGCGTTAATAGTACCGATATCTTTGCTTGAACCATAAAGGTTACCGTTAGAAATCGTTGCACCAGCAGCGTCAATACCTTGGTCGTTCACGTTACGATCATCTAGCAATGGAAGCATGTGGTATTTCTTAATAGTTTTACCAAAATGCTTAGGCATTGAAGTTACGTCAGCAAGCGGTTGGAAGTACTGTTCTCGAACGGCTTCAATAAGAGCCATCTTATGGTAATAATCCTTACGGATCTGTTCACCAACAGACGAGTTAGTACCATCACCCCACTTAATCTGTTTAGTATCATTTAGAGCCATAGTAATCTCCTAGTAAGTCTCTACTTAATTAAAGTTTGACCTTCTCGAATTCTTCATCAGACATATTCCACCAATCATGCGTTTCAGGTTGTGGCTTACGTCCCTTGTTCTGAGAAGGGCTTGCCTTACGGCGTTTATCTTGCAGTTGCGTTTCATCAGCTTTAGGCTTAGGTTTACGAACCACTTTCTTAGGTTCACGTTTTGGCTCCTGTGGTTGGGAGTCATTGAACGCACCTTGTTGAAATAGTCGGTTACCCATCGCCTGATATGCCTCTACGTCTGAAAGGCCAGCTAAACCACCAAGCATTCTTTCACGTTGAACTTCAGTGGAAATCTTGTCATAAATGCCATTCGCTTTATGCTCATTCATGATGCTCAACAATTGGGGTTTGCTTGCAAGTTCACGCTTACTAGACTCGTCCCAGTTAGTAACGACGTTCATTGTGTCTGAAAACGTTGGAGTCGAGCGAATGCTCTCGATTACATCGTCCAGTTCCACCTCACTGTCGCTAACTGCATAGTTGCTAGGTGTGTACTCTTTACCTTCCTCTAGTTCCATAACGTCAATGCCGTTAGTTTGAACCAGTTGGGCAATAGCGTTTTTATCACCTTTCATCAAATCAATTGCGAAAGATAATTTATCTTCATCAAGAAGCTCGTTAGTATCAAGCATCTTAATTAATTTACGCTGTTCTTTTAGATCTCGTGTCTTACGGGCATAATCCAAACCCATCGACATAAGTCTACGTGCTTCAGCAACGTCTTTAGGTTGAAACTCTGAACCATGGTGTTTCAAAGGTGCCATCAGTTCTTCGTACAACTTATTAGTTTCTGTTTGTGAACCAGATTCATCTGAGTCGGTATCTTCATCGTCATCAGAGTCATCTTCGTCAGTATCCGATTCTGAACCACTTTCGTCTTCATCGTCTTCATCAGACTCAGTAGACTCATCATCTTCAGATTCATCTGAATTTGGTTCAAATTCGTCTTGATCTGTATCTTCTGTGATTTCTGGATCGTCGTCAAGACCTTCTGAACCATTTTCTTGTTCTGGTTCATAATCATCTTCGCCAGAGTTATCGACAGCATCTAGCTCATTGTTAAGCTCGCCACCATCTTCTCGATCACGGATATCATCTTCAGAATCGACAGAAGGCTCACTAGGAGCCTCCGCGAATAACTGATCTGGATCTGCGTTCAAGAAATCATCATCTGACATAGAATAAAGATTGTTATTCGTAACTGTTATAAGATTACTACTCGTTTACTAGGTCTTGCTTAGTTTGCTCTAGTTGCTCAAGAGCATTTTTAGCATGTTGGCCTTGCATGTGTACCTGATGGAAGAACATTTCCAATTGAGCCACACCAGTCATACCTAGTTCTGCTGCTTTACGCTGACGTTCGTCAGGGGAAGCGAACAATGCAGTAAGTGTTTTAGGCTTATCAGCAATATACTTTTTGAGGATTAACTTTTTGAAGGCAGCACTGCGTTCTAGTTTTTCCAGAGCTTCTGCTAGCTCAACTGCTTCTTTAGCTTCTTCAATAGTTACTTCGATTTCTTGTAGATCAGTCATAATGTTTACTCCGTGTCCCCGGCACTTTGCTCGGGATTATCTTGAGGTGTATTTTGGTTCAAAGCATGTTCAAATGCTTTAAGTTGCATGTTACCTTGCGCTTGAGCTTGTTGCTTCTCTAGATCACGAGCGTGGTTCACACCGTTCTCTTCTGAAACATAATCCAAGTTCTTACGATCAGTATCAGCTTGCTTATTACCAGTTTCTGCCAAGATCTTCTGGATCTCTGCTTGCGTCTTCTGGATTTCCATTTGCTGAGCTTGAATGTCAAGTTGAAGTTTCTGCATCTCAAGTTGTGCTTGAGGGTTAGGCTGTTCTTCATATTGACGAATTCTCTCTGCTAGTTCTGGCATTTTACGTAAATCAGCAATTTCTGCAAGAATTGTTTTATACATGCCTAAACCGAAGCTTTGACCGGTTGTTTGAAGCATAAATGACAATTCCTGAGCTTTTTGCTCATCTGCCTGTGCCGTACTAATTGTTAATCTTAGGTCAAAATACCCTGCTAAGTCATCACGTCTTACAGTAACAAACTTATTATTTGTGATGCGGATCACTTCTTCTTCACTTAGGAACGTTTGGTTCATAGCGATAATTTGACGAGCAGCCTTCTTCAGACCATTAGCCAAACGACGAAGAATACCTAATTCACGACGAGCAGCAGCATCTAATGCACCTTGAGCATGAGTAGCCGTTTCACCTAAACCAGCACCTGTAATACCTTGAGCGAATGCTTTAACACCAGATAATGACTCAGCTTCTTGCTGTTGCATTGTGATCATGTTGTAAGCCGACATTGGTACTTCTGGGTATTGGTGCATATAAATAGAGTTCTGGGCATCACCCATATCGTTGTACTCATAATCCAAACCTGCATCAAAACGACGACGGTTCATAGGATCAAGCGCACCTTTACGAATACCTGTTTGACCATTAGCACTACGTGCCATTAAGTCGATCATGCCTCGGGTTACTGCACCAATAACTTTCTGGTTATCTGCAATAAGTTCACCATCTGGTTCACCATAAACTGAACCATCGACAGGCAAGTAAGGTACTGTTACGAACGGGATTTTACCATGTGGATAAGGGTTGTCTTCCATACGGATGATTGTGTCACCTACCCAAGTACATACGATTGGACGAGTTTCACCTGAACCATCAGTATCCCAGTAACCCCAGTATTCATAAGCTACTAACTTCTGACGGGGTTTATCCGAGAACATAAAACCATTCTCTGCCCAGTTACTTTCATGGTCACCATCTGACAACGGTGTGTTTGAACCAGAAATGATTGAATCCAAGTTCTTGTAGATACCTGCTTTACGTAGTTCAGATAACGAAGTCTCAAACGAGTAGATAACAAACTGAGCTTTCTCAATATCACCATTACATGATGGATCAATGATCACGTTTTCTTGGTCACATACTTCTAGTGTCGGTTGGTTCACAGTTACTACTGTTTCTTCTTCCTCGACATCACCCGTCTTGTAGGGATACATCGGTGTACCTGATTCAGTAGATTCAAGTAAAGCTTCAATCATTTCTTCAGGAAGTGAACTTGGTTCCATCTGTGCAGCACGTTCTAGTTCTTGAACTTGTTTAGCTGTCTCTGCTGGGCGTAATTCAAACTCAGGATAAGTAACCTTACGTTTCTCAGATGCAAAGCTCCAACCTGTACGTAGGATAACAGTACCTTCATCAACACACTTACGAACATAACGGTCAATGAAACCTACTTTATCAATCTTAGTGTTCAGTTGGTTATTAAGAACCAATTCATTCATCTTTGCTGCTTCAACATCTTCAGCCGTAATTGGCTCAACATTAAAGATATCTGGAGTATTCAAAAATGGTTCAGTAAACGATGTATAACGCCATTCGTTGTTACGGCGAATAACTTTTGGCTGAATGGATGAACGACCTGCTTTCTTTTTTTCATCTTCGGACTTAATATGTAGGTTCTCAAGCCATTCGGCAACACGAGCTTTCTGCGCATTATGCGGACTGCGAGCCAGTTCTAAGTCATGTTGCAGATCCTTTAAAGACGGTGGTGTTTTCCAACCTGTCTTAATATTTTCTGTCATGGGATATCCCTCATTAATGATTAATCGTATAGGAGTGTATTATGTACGAAACACAAGAGCAATGGTATAAGCGTATGTACGAAGAAACCAAAGACCCAAATTACCTAAAGCTTTTGAAGCTCGTCACAAAAGGTGAAGAGGCCCCTAAAGACCTCTCCGATTTACTTATGCCTTCTGAATAGGCTTTTGTTTAGCAGGCGGCACCTTCCCAAAGGGATCTTGCTGCCTTGCCCATTTCTCTTGCTTCGAATCACTCATTAAGTCACCACTCTGTTTTCACACGGAGGAAGTGGATAAGTACAGTCTAAGTAATTATCAAACAACTCTTCCAGTGTCATTGAACCAGTAGCACCAGTAGTATTAACTGTACCGGCACGTTTGTATTGTCGATGGTTATCTAGTACTTCGATTAGTAGAACATCCTCTTTCAAAGTGAAGTCATATGAACCACTAAGATCAGTTTGAACCATACCGGATAATCCCCAAAGAGTATTACCCGTCTTAACAGGTACTACCCGAATCTTAGCGTTAGCAACTGGATTGCCTAAAGGGTCACTAAGTACTCCTGTGATTTGAACCATTTTAATCTCCTACGCGTTTCCAAAACTAGGATAGATATCATAGTAGTTTGTGTCGATCACCGGTAGTCTTGGTGCTGCTTGTGGATACCATGCTGAGTTAGTAGGTGCTGCTGTCGAAATAGTAGATGCCTTTAAGATGCCATTAGCATAGGCCAACCAGTTTAAGCGGATAATTGTACCAAGAGGTGCACCACCTTGTGCTTGAATACCCCTAGGCGTTAATGGGGTAGCGTATCCCGCAGCAGGAAGTGTCGAGTTAGCCAAATAAGTACTATTATCTGGTTCAAAAATCTCTAACACTCTAAGCAGTGGCCTTGTCGAATGGAACCTCGATACACCATTTGTATCATATAGTGCTAAACCCCAATCGCCTGAACCAATAGGAACATGTTGAGCAGGAACGA
>JAOYNJ010000079.1:0-10629 GCA_025770055.1 Hippocampus barbouri
ATTACCAACAGGTGTGCAGCTATAGGGGGAAAAGCCCCACAGTGCCACCTGTTGGTCACAAACCGAAACGTGACAGAAGTAGTGTTAATTTTAATCGGCCATTTGGTGTCAGTTTTTAGCCCAATTTCAATCACGCTTATATTTTTAAATCATATGTAGTCAGCCTCATTCCGTTTTATTGAGTCAAGTTTTAGATGACTGTGAGTCGAGCATTTTAGTCTTTATTTTTATCCAACAAAACAATTTTATTCATCTACTTAGAGTCAGCAAAAACGTTCTCGTCTCGTTTTCATCGGGACAATCATTTTACTTGTTAATATTTTTTGTAAGTTAATCATATTGAACATTTCCATATTCAGAGACATTTTTCATGCATGAGGTTAGGTTAAAGATGTTTTGAATTGCGCGTGGCATATCATTTAATTCGCTTAAGGGAAATTAATTCCTTCAGTTTGTTTTAGTTTGCATCCATGTGTAGGTGCCTGCGTGATTCGTGTTATCTCCAGTTTGTCTGCATCTCCGAAGTGAGCCACCGTTGTTTGCCCTGAATTGCGCCAGAGCTTGGTTGAATGACCGGTAATTGATGGCAATCAATCATATTCATTTTCGTCTTATTTCTGCCCGTGAACTAAACTGTCTGTAGATTTTTGCCCAGTTCTTATTGAATCAACAATATTTTTGTCTCTTTTCCATGAGACTAGAAAATGCATGCTAATTCAGTCATACATTGTTTATTAATGGAGGTTTTAGTTGCTTCTAGTCTACTTTCCGTCCTGTGAAAATGTGTGACAACAAAATTTGTGTCTTATTTTCATGAACGCGAGTTGAAGATAAAGGTTGAAAACATCGGCAAAGACAGAGAAAAAACAGAATTGCTGAGATCGAGCATCAAACAATTTTTCACCATCTCAGTTGTCTGCAAAATTGATCATTTCCCCTTCTGCCCTGGTGTTAAGGTTCAAACTGGCGAGGGCCAGTCTTCTGGCAATCATACACCTCTCCAAGAGAGGCATGGTGATGAACCTGACAAGGTAAGAGAAGAAGATAAGAAAAACCTTGTCTCACAATGGAGAAATTCGCAATCTACTGCAGTAAAATTTGGAGGGAAGGAGTAGAAAAAAAAGGGGACAAAAACATCAAGTATTTGCATGTACAGAAATAGATAAAAAAGTGAACTGTACACTGTACAGTATGCAATATAAAATATGAAATATAAAATATAAGCATTTATGCAATTTCACACATGCTGCATAAGGCGGCTGTGCTGTTTACAATGGTTGAGTGGGGGTCAGTCCAGGTTTTTACGTGTCTTTATGAGCAGCCTGAGAGCAGTCGGCAGGAACGAGTGGCGGTACCTCTCCCTCTTGCAGCGCGGCTGTGAGAGTCTGTGGCTGAAGGAGCTGCCCAGTGCTGTCAAGGTTGCCTGAAGGGGGCGGGAGGGTCTGTCCACCATAGCTGTTAGCTTAGCTAGCATCCTCCTGTTGCCCACCTCCTCCAGAGTGTCCAGGGAGCAGCCCAGGACAGAACTGGCCCTCCTGACCAGTCGCTCCAGTCTCTCCCTGTACCGGGCTGAGATGCTGCCTGAACAGCAGACTATTCCACAATGCAGGGGTGCCCATTACGTCGATCGCGATCGACCGGTAGATTGCGGAGTGGTCCCAAGTCTATCGCGACGGGTGTAGAGGAGGGAAAAAAAACAACCATTTGTGTGTCTTTGTGCATGTTAGCAACATATATACTTTTGTGTTAATGCACACTGCGCCCCAACCATCCTATCAGTCTCATTTTCACAAATGTATTTAAAAAATAAAATAAAGCAGGTAAATCTTTAACCTACGGTGGCACGTGACCTACGTCAACGGAAGTTGTTAGCGCTCAGCAGTCTGCAATTGCAGCTTGTGATTGGAGCTGTTGCGCGACATCTTTTGTCGTTATTATTATTCTCATTTGGAGTTTGTTTCGTGTACAATTCACCGAGGGCACGGGGAAAGAATAGGAATCCAGAGGGCTGAGGGAAGCACTTTAAAATGCTACGTGTGAGCTACGATAGTTAACAGGCTGCAAAAGTGCATGTGTGTGTGTGTGTGTGTGTGTGTGTGTGTGTGTGTGTGTGTTTTTATAGATAGATAAATAGTCTATTTGGGTAACGTGAGGTAAGAATCTTTGTGAGAAACAAGCCCCACAGAGGTGTTAAAGGCGATGTTTTGGTTTCAGGTTTCCTGGGGCCTAGTGTTGAAGTCGGAGGGTGATGATGAAAGTTGGGGCCAAGATCCCACAACAGGTGAAAGCCCTGTCGTCAAACCAAAGACTCACATGTAAAGGAGGAGAAAAAAGAACCAGGTAAGAATTTTTACCTTGGTACTTTGGTTGTTGCATCTAAAATAGGCTTAAATGGTTTGTAGGTTCTTCAATATAAATTATTCATCTTGTTCATATGGATTTGTTTGTCATTTGAAATACATTTAACACAAAAAAAAAAAAACACACAAATGAAATCACATGACATTTTAGATGCATTTGTCCTGCAGGAGTTCCCAGATTGAGAAAAACACCAGGACCCAAAGGAAGTCCTTTGACGAAGGTGAAAAAGCGAAATCCCCGGTCTGAAGATGATTCTAGTTCAGACGGTGATCTGGAGAATAGTCAGCCTGTCATCCCCAGAGAGACCAAGTCTCAGAGGGCATCAGGTATGGTTGACCGTTAAAGTAGCTGTCTGGTATGAATAACTCGATACTTTGCATTATAAATAGCATTGTTTCATCACATTTTGAAATTTGTACGGAAGGGATTGTTTATAGAGGAAGGTTCCATTCTGAGCTCATGACTTGCATGTGGTGACCACAGAATATCAGCTGGTACCTTTGTCTCGGGGTTGCATGTTTGTCGCACGCGTTTTCTCCAGCTAATCCGTATCACTTCATTTAAAAAATGTAACTCATATTTTCTCTCAATTAATAATCGACATGAGTACACCAAGGATTTAATGTGATTGTGATTGTATTTCAATAGAATGATTATTTTATTATTTTATTATTTATTGAGTCATTGGCAGGGTGGACCCCGGAACAAACAACCATTCACACTCACACTCACATTCACGTTCACACATGGACAATTTTGTCTCCAGTTCACCTAACAAGGTTGTTTTGGGAATGTGGGAAGAAGCCAGAGTACCAGGAGAAAATCCACGCAAGCGAGAGAACAATACAAAGTGCTTTACATTGAACATTAAAAGCATGACAAAAAGGGAAACAAAATATGAAGATGTTGCAAAAATGATCAGCAGTCATCTAAAATAATGTGATAAAAATTATCACAACCAAGCATCAGTCCAGATAAATTAAAAGATAACATCTTGAAATGAAGTGACAGTTTGAGCAGAATTCATTCCACAGGTGAGGAGCACAGTAACTCAGTGCTGCCTCACTTTGTTTGGTTCTGGGAACACGTAATGGACCTGTCCCAGGCGGCGTGAGTGGTCTGGATGCTTTGGAGGGTACTCGTAGATCTTGCATGTATTTTCTGAAATGATTCTGGGGCATTGTCCCACACTGGTGTCATTATGAATGAAAGACCACGAGGTCCATCAAAGACAATCACTTCTGTCTTTTCTGGGTTGGGTTGGAGAAAATTCTGTCCATCCACTTATCGATTTGATGAAGACATTTGCGACGAGCTTTTTGTGATTTTGTCCCAAAAAATTGACTTTTTTTTTTAAACATTGACATTGAACATTTTCAGTTTTACAGTGGTACCTCGACTGACGAATGTGTCTTCTTCCGAAATTTTCAAGTTACGAAACGCCTCAACAGGAAAATATTGCCCCTAGTTACCAAAGAAATTTCACGATATGAAGGGTAAAAATACAGTATGGGTTGCTACTCGCAGTTCCAAGTTTCCTGAATGCAACTTATACTGTAGCTGCTCTGCCATTGGCTATCCTCGAGCATCATCCTGACATCCCATTGGTTCAGAGGGACCTCGGCTGTATGTGTCAAAGTGTCTGTGTATGTAGATAGATAAACCTGTCCAAGCAGCATCCTCGTCATTCGCCCCTCGGGCCATGAGGCGTGCCGATAGTTCCATGTACCGGTAAATGCGAATCACCCAGAAAAAGTGTTGACCAGTCGAGCGATTGCTCACTCTGCTGATGTTTGCCTTGGGCATTTTCAAAAGATTGTTAAAAGCCGACATAAGCAGACGTCCTTTGCTCAGTTCTTTACAAAACACCAGGCAAAAACCACTGCTGAGAGAGAACATGAACTAAACAGGGCAAATAACAATGAAGACGTTAAAATTTAAAAGACCATGATTTTGATTCTTTATTCTTTGTATTTTACATTTTGCACAACTGTCATTTATTGTGCAATAATCTAATTTGTAACATGTATTTGTTTCATGTTTTGATGCATTTTTATGCTTTCGAAAACATTTATGTCTGAATTTTGGGGGGCTTAGAACAGATTAGGGCATTTACATGGAAATCTTCCGTCTCTCCTGACAAACATTTCTCGTTAAGAAATTTCTTCCGGAACCAATTAATTTCGTCAGTCGAGGTACTACTGCATTTCACTTTCAACACCTTAATATGTTCAGTATTGTGACCATAACTCTTACTATTCCCAATATGTGGAAATGCTGAACGTAACACAAACAGAACCTTGAAAAGGTCAAAAAGTAACAACTTTGATTTTCATCACAAAATTTATGAACAATTATTTAATGTAAAATATGTTAGTTGCTCCATGTACAGCACTTTGTATGCAGCGATGGCTGTTTGAAAGTGCTCTATAAATGCAGTTGAGTTGAGTTAAAAAAACACTACTCACAGAACATAATCACAAATTATCACATGTATGAATTGTTGTTTCATTCAACAATTCATACATGTGATCTTTCTGTTTTTTGTTTTTTTTTAAATGAGAATGCCACATTTTGCATTTATTTGAAGCCCTCCGTGGATTCGTGCATAGACCACACCGTCTACGCTTCACTTTTTTCGGACTGTCCGAATCAGAGAGATGCGCTTCTTTCTTCGCTCAGCTGCCGGGGGAAAGAGATAAAAAAATCTTGTCCTGCAGTGAGCTGCAAAGTTTGAGGGCAACCCTCATGCCCTGGTTTGTCTCCCTCTGTCCTCCAGGAGGCTTTCCGTTGTATACTTGGATTGTCCATGCAAAGGACGTAGCGGCGTCACAAAGGGTCCAAATTTTGAGGCCATATTTGGCTAGCTTTGATGGCATGTACTGCTTGAATGAGCAGCGGCCGTAAAAGGAAACCAGCTGCTCATCAATACACACATCTCTGCCCAAATTGAAGAATTTTGGCATGAGGTTGTTCCATTTCACCCAGAGGTCACTTAGAAGAGCCAGTTTGTCCTGCAGCACGGCTTGGCCTGCTGAGCCGGTCATCAAACCACAGTGTGCGGGAAGCGTGGGATTGACGGTGTGGATGTGGATGTGAATGATCGCTTGTCTCTATCTGTGCCCTACGACTGACTGGCGACCAGTTCACGGTGTAGTTTGCCTTCCGCCCAAAGTCAGTTAAGATAGGCTGCAGCAATTCTCCTCAGGACAAGTTGTGTTGAAAATGGATGGATGGATGGACATGACATGAAGGTTAAAATCCATCCATCCATCCATCCATCCATCCATATTCCGATCCGCTTTATCCTCACAAGGGTCGCAGAGGGTGCTGGAGCCTATCCCAGCCATCTTCGGGTACCTACTCAAAGACCCTAATGTCTTGGAGGTACTCAGGAAGACCTTTGGGGAACTACTGAGATGAGGTCATATTTTTCTGCGTGAATAAGTGGATTACACAAACTCCCAGTTTACATTCTGAAGTTCTAGAATTGGATCCCGCAGTCTGAAAACCTGCTAAAAAGAATTTGTTTTCTGTAAACAACAAAATGCCCCCTGACCATATGCTGTTACAATGTCTTTGCCTCCAAATGCTGTTACATTTATGCCAACAACTTATTGTTGAGTCATGAACGCCGACCTTAATTGAGGCGATAGAAGTGTTCGGTTCTTAAGACCTTGTCTCGGGTTCCTTTGTGATCTCCTGGATCGCTGTACTTTTGAGTTATTTTTTTGTAGACCACCCAGTTAACCAATGGCAATATAGTTGAAAGTTATCGCATTTTACACTCACTTTGAAACACAATCCAAACTATTTAAGCAGTGACTTACTGAGCATTCCATGCGTAAACGTGGATGAGGACGTGTATGACAAGTGAAGTAAGTGATGGCATAACCACATATGGGCTCCTGGTTGCCTTGAACCCTTTCAGACACAGCGGTTACGACAGTGGACAGCTTATGTTATCAGGTTATAGGGTGCATGAAAGAGTGAAAGGAGATGATGCTAATTTCATTAAAATGTGTTTGGTATTTTTGCTTTCTGAAATAAAAACTTTACTTTTGATAAGTTTCGTATCAGTTTTTTTTTTTTTAGTGAAGCGAAATCCAACATTGAATAATGCCCTGATGAGCAAGTTTGGCTCTATTTTATTCTCCTCCCTCTCCATTCTCATTATTTTTAATGACTCGTCACTTCCTCGGCATGTTGCTAGTTGTTGTAATGATGTATGTCAGGACATGGGCTTTGGGAGGGTCATGGACAAACCTTCATACACTTCTCCCTTAAAACAACGAAAGTACTTTCACTCAAATGAAACATAATATATTAGTGGCATTTTAGCACACAGGACTGTAATATAATACGGAACGTGTCATAGCAAATAAACATGTTGGGATTTTTATGCTTTTTTTTTAAGTACAATCGGTCTCCAGTGTATGGATTCTGAATCGCATTTTTTAATCTCTTTAGCATTTTTAGTCTCTTTAGCATTTTGGTCCACACTGATTCCTCTGGACCTTTCTTAGACTTTGGTGATTTCATGTCGAAAAACAGTCTGATGCAAAACCTAATTAAAACAAGGCTGATCCATGAACAAGACTTGGTAAAAACCACAGCAATCGTATTTGTGTTTTGGCCATTCTCTGCTTCTTGCTTTCAGCATCCAAGCCAAAATACACATTGGATTCATCGGAAGAGGAAGATGAGGGCGAGAATGCAAGTGATGATGACACTTCAATTGAGACGGCGGTGAGAGACCAGGCGAATAAATCTGAAATGGAGCACGACAGTGATCGTGATGAAGATGACTTTGATGATGACAAAGACTCGCACTCTGCCAGCAACCAGAAGACCATGTGAGCATTGTTTTTTTACATTTACTCACCTAAATTTTAACTATTCAGTGTGCTTGGAAGACACTGATCATCTGTAGCTCCTTGTTATGTGTCCCTTCTTCCCCATCATCTTCCATGTCTGCAATTCAAAGGCCAGCCATCTCATTACCTCTGCGTCCCGCATCCTAGACGCATAATTTTCCCGCGGGACGCACAGTTCCAAAAAATGTGCGTATTTGGGATGTAAGGAAATTTCTCAGTCAAAACAACGAAAAAAAAAAAACTACGGCAGGCCTGAGGATTTCACGGTAACGATCGTTACCGGTAGCGTGTCGTTTCTGCGGTTTCATTTTGACTGGACCGAAAAATCGTTTAACCATAAAAGTCACTGCACACGAGTTGACTGTACGCGATCAAATTTCTCGTGTGTGATCAACGCAATTTCACTGTGCCTGTATATGTGTTTGTGGTGTGGTGTGTGAGTGTGTTTCTTCTAACTTACTTTCGTTTTGTTTTGTTTTCAGTGTTGGGGGGACGGAACAGATAACGTTATGTGTGCATGCGGGTTGCTATTTTGGTCCGCAAACTGAGGAATCGCGCGGATGAAAGTTTGAGATGGCGGCGAAAAAAAACTCACAAAGGTCTACCAAATACGACATTTAATAAATGGGAATGCCAGCCTGATTTTTCGGATGAATCGTCCGAAGGGCGTATCACTAAACTCACCTGGGATGTATGCACAGAACACGAGCGCGAGATACGACGGGAGGCGCGATTATGAGGCAAGTTGGTCGTGAGATCTATAGGCTAATCACTATGAAAAATATTATGAAACAGTATTGGTTATTGTATAATTTACTGGTTGTAGCATGGTAACTTCAGGAATAAAACAGTCGTCACAAGGTGTAGTAATGCTAATGTTAACTGTCGGTAGAACTAACGATGATGTGTGGTAGATTCTTTCGTCAAATTGATTACATGTAGATTACACATGCATCGTCTTGGGAAGAGGATGTCAAGCCACATCAACACTTACCTGTATTAATGATTACCAGTAAATTAATCTTTGCAGTGTGAGATTGGAAAAAAATACTCTGATTTTGTGGGATGCTGTATTCATGATGCCATATGTACAACATATTTTGATCCATTTATTTTTTTGAATAAACCTGGAGTACACAGCTGCTGATGTAATGTTCATCGTTAATGCATAGTTTTCAAACATCTACCCTTGAAACATTATACTTTTGAGTTTCAGAATTCTTGATTATGAATATCAGTCAAAATAAAAAAATGGGTTCCCATGATGAACGTTTGCAGAACCAAAAATTAGTTACCGTGGTTTCCCATTGGGTAATCCGACTGAACCGAAGAACGGTTACCGTGAATTTCCGAAATCCTCAGGCCTGCTACTGAATTATTTACATTTTTGCAGCATTTGTTTATAATTGTATGTATATGTTGTTGTTTGTGTTATTATCATATGCAATTGAATAAGTAGACCATTTCAGAATTCTAAATTTGGGACTCTCTAAATGCATAATGGGACTCATACTTTTCTGATCAGCGAATCCCTGGGACTCACTGGGGGTAAACTGTAAAATTATCACTGAAAGGCACATAAATCACAGTGAACAATTGTTTTGAGTACCTGTTAATCCTTCTTTTCTAGGCCTCAGCCTGTGGCTAAAAAGAAAGAGGAAGCCACAATTTTCACTTCTAAATCTGTCTTCTCAGACAAGAGCACTGACAGTGGTGAGTGGTAACTTTGCTGTTCTTATACACATACTGTATTGGCCCGAATATAAGACGGTGTTTTGTGCATTGAAATAAGACTGAAAAAGTGGTGGTCGTCTTATATTCGGGGTCTAGACATTATACCCATTCACAACGCTAGATGGCGCAGATATCATTGAAGCGAATGCTGAACTTGACGCCCCAGGCCAAAGCGAACCCTTGTCACGAAGATTAAAAATAAAAATAGTGGTAGCACAAAGAAGAAAAATAAAAAATAGCGGTAAAAAAGAAAAGAGAAGAAAATAATCGAAGAGATAACAGAAAATGGAGAGACATAGCGACAATGTGGAGAAAAGTGGGTCAAAGATTGGCCAGGTTCACCGGCAGCTGAGGAGAAGTTATGATGTAATTTACATTTCAAAAACCAGAAGCCATTCATTTATGAATGTGATTGCACTTTCGTTTACATATTTAAATGGTCAGATATTAAGATTTGAATGAGGCAAAATAACATGCTTTTTCTATCAAATATATTTTTATAATCATTTGTTTAAGATGTACTGTAATTATTTTCTAGATAAAAATTAATTTGGTGTTCAAAAAGTCTTTTTTCAAACTTGAGTCTTGAAAAAGAGGGGCTCGTCTTATAATCATGGCCGTCTTATATTCGGGCCAATACGGTATGTGGCGTATTACATTACTGATTCAGTCTCAAAAAAACGTGTTTTTACGTGTTTTAGAATCCAAACATTCTGTGCCAAAAATTTGTTTTCACATCTTTCATGGGGACGGATTGAGGAGGGCATGATTCGGCTGGACTGTGAATTCAAAGCTTGGGAAGAGTGTTTAAATGACTCACGGCTGCCAACAAATGGTAGCAATGCATCATTTTAGGTTGGAGCAGCCGCCGGGGTAATGAGGACATAGTCTAAGCAGAGCACTCGCTCACAAACTGCAAGTCGGTTGAACCATACACAGATGTAAAATGTCATAAATGTGACAAAATACAATTTGGATCTTGGATGTATGACATCGATGACGATCACCATTTAAGAGGCCGGTGAACAATATGAGCCCATGACGGATATGCTATTTTGGTGAGTTACGTCCTTCACAGTGCTTGTTTATGACCAAGCAGAGATGGATATTCCGTCCCTGGGATGGAACAGTCCATTTTGGAGGACATTTAGAGTTTTTTTTTTTTTTTAAAGATCGTACGAGGCAAGTGGGTTTTCGTGTGTCCCTAAAATAGTCCCTAACTGAGTCAAGAACCTACGGACACCCATTTCACTAACAACTGACAGAAGCACGCCCAAAATGGTCATAGTACACCAATACACTACTTGAGACCAAATTTGAAAAAGCACAATGTGCTGCTTGTCTCGTGCACGTACATGGTGTTTGTTATGTGGGAGGGAGTGACTTCACTTTACTTCAAGCGGACTGGAGGAGGAGGAGCACTCATCCTCTGTCGAAAAAAGTTTACATATTGCCAGCCAGTCTGGTGATCATCAGTGTTTGTGTTGGCAACTAAATGTTGTCTTGGTTGACACTGAAACTCAATCCTGCCGGTGAAGAAAGCTGGCTGCGTTGTTTGATTCTCTGTCAGTTCCGTCCCACAACACGTGTGTGTGTGTGTGTGTGTGTGTGTGTGTGTGTGTGTGTGTGTGTGTGTGTGTGTGTGTGTGTGTGTGTG
>JAOYNJ010000080.1:259-10617 GCA_025770055.1 Hippocampus barbouri
TGTTAGCTAACGGTCGCATGGTGTACCCGTCCTCCGACTGAGGCAATATACGCCACTCGATTTGTAGTGGGGTATCTCGCGTACCAAGCCCTGTCATGGTGACAGTTGGTGAAGTTAGAGACACGATACGCTTGTCGGCTTCTTCTGCAACAGGCACATAAGGTTGTACTGTGTCTGTTGTCAGTACCTCTTGGCCATTGTAGCGCAACTTTCTATCGTCAGGGTAAAGCGATAGGGTGTTCTTACCGGCTTTAAAATGGATAGGCTTTGCTGTTGTTTTACCCGCAGTAACTTTGGCGCTTGCGATGGATGAATACTCGATGGCGTCATTCACTATCTTTAGTAGGTGGTAATGTCCCTCTTTACTAGTAATGAGGCCAAACCCCTCTTGCATAATCATCTTGTCTAGAAACAAGCCGCCCGTTCGACGCACTTTGCCATCGAACGATGCTGTGGTGGGTGCGCGCTGATTAACGTAAGTTGTTAATTCTGCTAAGGTTTTATTGAATGCCTTGGTTGCATTCTTCGCGACACCGTCACGTTCAAGCGCATGAATCCACCCGTATTCTTCGCCGTGCGGGTTGTTCTTATCTACAACATGGTCATGTGCTGGAGCTGTATCGAATAACAACTTAACCGCTTTGTACCAATTATCCAACATCCCGTAGACGTCAGAATCGCCACCGATTGGTCGGACAGCATCTTCAAGCGTCAAGCTTTCGCTTAATAATCCGCAGCGCCAAGTGGTGTCTGAATAAACTGGAGACTTTCCGACTTCCTGAATTTTGAAGCTGGTTTGTGAACCACCAGTACCGTTTCTTACTACAAAAGCTATGGTGTGTTTACCTGCCGGGATGGTTTCGCGATGTTCGTAAACGGTGACGTAATCTGTCCCGCTAAAAACTTTCTCGCCATCGATATATAAATCGATGAAGTTATCTGCATTTAAAGTGAAGTCTACAGGGTTACCTGTGAACTCTATCACTTTCTTTACGCAGAATATTGCATCGTTCCTATCCCAACCCGGTTCAGGTGCAAGTCGTGCGGCATTAGGGATAAAGCCCGAGCCTGCGGCGTACAGTGCCGCAAATGGCCAGCCGCCACCTTCGATAGCATCACCTAGGTTCTCTAAGGCGCTAATTACTTCAGCCTCACCGTGCCAATCATCACGGTCAAATAAAATGTTTACCGGTGGAAAATATTTCTCACCGACAACCTCTTCCCAATCTAAATCGGTCGGAGTCTCGTTTTTGTTTCGTTCGCGCTCCGCTGAGATTTCCTCGACAGTTGCGCTATTAATACCCATTGGATGATAGTCAAGATCGATGTTACCACCCAATGTAGTATCGATAATCCAAATACTGCCGTAGCACAGACGTGCTGTCTGATGGATGCCACGATGGTATCGATGACTTACGTAGTAGTGGACGTTTTCTTTTAACTCTTTCCCATTATGTTTAACGACTAAAGAATCGTAATAAAACGGTGCATGGGTAGGCACGACAACACGAAAAGGCTGACTCACATTTATTGTGTGTCGCTCGCCTCTTTGTACGTTGCCGTCAATATTCTGATGGGGATCGTACTCAATAGTCATTTGTGTATCCTTAGTAGGGTGAGTCAGGTCATACTATGATTGTATTCAGCCATTGGAGTCACTAATGAAAGCCTCTTATCAAGTTGTCCCTGAAAAGGTTATCGGCTATACGTCAAGCAATAAAAGTTGGGAGGTTGTCACTCTGCCAGATTCCAACTTTGGCCTTTTCATGCAAAACTACCACATACTCGAAGTTGCTATCTTGGATGTGGTCGGGAACGAATATACGTTCTACCCTTACAAACATGCGGATGCACTTTTAAACTACAAAGGTTCGTTACAAGCATGGTTTGACAGTATCGCCGGGACAGCGTTACACACCTTCACAGACGGACATCCGGAATTGGAATTTGCGACCTCGCATTACCAGCCATTGTCGATTACCGACGAACACACCATCGGACTAGCCCCACCCAACATACACCCATCTCAAGATTTTGCGGTGGATGATGCAAGAGACCTTGTAATCCAGACGACCGACGAGAAAATGGAGCAGTATAACTCTCGTCTACTATATAGCGTTGACGGTCTATGGGTTCGAGATGTTGCCGAGAGTTACGGGATGCGGTTGCTCGGCGGGGGTGACATTATCAGACACGGTAACGGCGGGAACGTATCCGCACTGGTCTTTAACGACATCGGAGAAGTTAGAACCCAAGACTTAACCGAAAGTATGGTCTTTAAAGTCGATACCGAACAAAGTTACTACACTGCCCTAACAATTAAAACTCCTGAGTCTATCTCAGGGAAGACGGTTGGGTTGGTATTAGCTGGACGTTTATTCTGGATTAAACTGGAAGACTATCTGTCAGACACATCTATCCGCTTTAGCTTAGCTAATGTGGACATATTGTCTCTATTGATGGAAACGCGCGACCGATATGATTGGGACGTTTTAGGTCTTGGGGACTTTAGTTCCCCGACACACGTTTCGCGTATCCGTTCCGACAGCGTTATCTCTGGACTATTTAACCATATTTCATCTTTCCTTGTTATCGTTGATAATCCGTATATTGAACAGACGTATACCCCGATACCAACTCGTGGGGCGACTGGTCGTTGGAGAATCGTCGATGAGAAGGGCGAGCTCACTATGGGCTATCTGGTGAATCAGTTAGGGACACTGGTCGACTATTGGCCAACTTGGGATCGTGGTATCTGGACGCTTTACACTAAAGAGTACGACTTCAAACATTATTTGTTGAATCATTCTAAGTGGCAGCGTCAATCAATAGTTAATGACGCCATTGCGATTCACGAACAGCCTTACCTTGCGCCACATTTGACTATGGTGAATTTAAAGGCAAGGAAAAAATAAGAACGGTAAGGGCGCAAGCCCTTACCCCATTCTTTTTTATTTTAACAACATTTGCCGCCGCCGTGGGAGAAGCTTGCGATGTTGCCTTTGGCTGCCTGTAAATCATCTGTGACGATTTTAGCTGCCGTCAAGGTTTTGGTTACCTCTAATGAGCCTTCCATCAACATATCCCCTACAACTTTCGCTGCCGGGCCAGATGATGAACCACCACCGCCTACAGACAAACTAGCGCACTTAAACAACGCAGTTGCAATCGTAGTAGGTGCGTTAAACTTGACTTGGTCGCCCTTGATGAGCGCATTCTTACAAGTCACTGTATAACTTTTCGTGTTTACGGTGTAGCTGTTAGAAGCGTCACACGTATAAGTATCACAGGCAATCTTAAACGTTTTGGTTTTAAATGAGATTGTATTAACCGCCTCAAAATCCATAGCGTCTGGGGCGTAACCATACATCACGTTCTTATCTAGGCGGAAATATGTCCCGTTGACATTCTCCATACCCAGTACGGTGTTTGCCGAGTCCATATAGTAGACGTTACCCACATCATCGGTAAACTGGGCATTACCGTCACCGGTATTAATCTGGAATGTGTAGGCAAAAGGCTCACCATTGGCTTTAGAAGTCTGGAGTGTGATGTGCTTGTCTTTCGTTGAGACACTGAGCCAATATGCGTTAGACAAATCATCTTTCATCTTACCGTTAGGGTCAGCAGCAAACGCCACGGTTACTTCTTCGGTACGCTTTACGTTGGCAATGTTCATATCTTGCCAGTAATAGATGTCGGTATCACCCATACGCCAAATCAGCACTTCGTCGTCAGGCATCACGTCTGGCGGTGTGATTCGGTTAGAGTTGAACTTTAACCAGCGGGCAGGAATGGCATTACTGGTTTTTACTTCTACGACGTCCTCGCCACGACCAACCTTGTGTTTTTGTCGATCGGTTTCTTCGATATGTTCTACACGAGTAGCTGAGATGTAGCGGAATTCGATGGGGATAACCATAATCTCGTTCGCCCCACGAGCTTTCTCTGTAGTGACAATGCCACGCGAGTAAAATTTGAGTTGTGAAATTTCCATGGTAATTCCTTATATTCGGTCATAGAAAAGATGAGGGGTGCTAATTAGCAAAAAAAAAAGAAAAGAAAAAGAGATGTCGTCACTACGTTCCTCCACTGATCTAAAAAACTTCTCAAAAAACCTTTCCGCTCCGCTCCGCTCAGAGTAATAAACCTTCCTGTAATTTATTCGAGGATACCCTACTTTTATTTATTTACGGATAAGCCTAACCTTATGATACTGAATTTGTGGAGTTAAAACGATGTACGTAGTCAATCGCATTCGCCTAAAGAAATTTACAGGGATGCATTTAAAAGAAATCGAAGAATTCGATATGCGCCTTAGCTCGGCAATAACCATAATTCTAGGGCGTAACGGGTGCGGTAAAACCCGATTGCTCAATGTATTTTACCCAACGTGTCCAGACAAGACCGATTTCCGTGACGGTGGTGAATACTTTAACGATTCTACTAAAGATGGTGTTAATTACCAGTTCATTGTGCGCCGCGTTGGCTCCTCGCTAAAGTGCACAATAAAGAATGTGTCCGAGGACACGGTGCTCGTTAAGGATGTCAATCCTAAGGTTTACAATTCAAAAGTTGAAGACTTGCTTGGTATCACGCCTGCACTTAAAGACCTGCTTATTGGCAATGAGGATGTGGAGCTCTGTAGGCTATCCACAGGCGCTCGTCGCAATTGGTTTACCAAGTTGTCGACTTCCGACCTAACGTACGCTCTGACGGTCTACAAGAAGCTTAAGGACTATAGTCGTGACCTTGTGGGTGCGATTAAGCATGGACAAGCCAAAATAGCGGAAATCAAACCGCGTGTTGTTGAAGATGCCAAAGAACGCGAGACTTTGAAAACACACATTGAGGTGTTGAAGACAGACGTTGAAACACTTGGTACTAAAATACGTGAAATCTCTGTCGATCCTAATATCGATAAGGATGTTTACGTAACCACACTCGACAGCCTAGATAAAGTATCTAAAGCGATATGTAACCTCCCGCGTATAGCGGACTTGGATACTGAGAATGTCGATAAGTTAATCGCAGAGTCTCAAGCGCGTATTGGCGAGGCGCGCGCCCGCTACGAGAACAGTCAACAGCAGTTAGGTAAGTTGCTTGAGAAGAAACAACGTTACGATTATTTACTTAAGAATTCAAATGGCCTAGCTGACCAAGTTACACAACTTCGTAACTGGTTAGATGAGGTCGCTTTGGAAGAGGTAGCCTTTCCAGACCTTAGAAACTTCGAAATGTTCAACACTGCGGCGTTAGTGCAGGCGCAGACTTATTTGAATGAGTTCTCTTTAGAGATGACACGATGTATCGACTCACGAACCACCAACCACGGTTTTAAGGTACTTGAAGAGTTAGTGGCGACGGGTCGGGAAAAACAATCCGAGATAGAGACCAACATCTCTCGTGTCGAAGCGGCACTAGTAGAAAGAAATCATCGTCTTGAACATTTTCTCGCCACGGACGAAGTCGATTGTCCTAAATGTAAAGAGCGCTTTAAACCGGGACTTATTAACGTCGATGAGCCGACACTCCGTAAGGACATTGTTGAATTGACTGCCGTAAAAGAACGCGGTGAGGCTAAACTCAAAGAGGTTCAGCGTGAGAACGACACAGTTGTGGCAGAATACGAACTGGCGGCGAAGATCCGTGAATTCGGGATGGCGTATTCAAAAGACCCCGTTCTTTCTAAGTTGTTTGCACATCTACATGCGGAGGACGCCTTCAATAATAACCGTGGCAAATTCGGCGGGATTGTAAGTTGGTTTGTAACCGAACTTGAGCGGGCTATTGAAATCTCTCGTGAACATTCCAAGTGGTCGGAAAAGGCAGAACAGCTTAAAGAAGTAACCGCGTCAACCGACATCAATTTGGATGAGTTGCTAGACGACATCCGCGCACTTGAACGTGTTTGTGAGTTCCAACAAAAGACGTTAGAGGAGCACACTAGGAATCTAGATGTACTTAATAAGCAGCGAGCACAAATCATTGCACTATCAACTCTTGAAGCAGATTACCGCCGTTTACTTGATAATGCACAAAAGCAAGAAACGGTTTGGTTGATGAATGAGTATCGTGATGCATTGACGGCTAAGCGTCAGGAAGTGTTCGATAACTATTCTCTCGCAAATACGCGTTTCAATGAGATGGATGAAGAGTACCGTCGTTTGCAAGCCATCGAAGAAGAAGTTGGAATGTTGCAACGTAAGCAAGATACCGCCATTAAGTTGGTTCGTGCAATGTCACCTGAAAAGGGGCTCTTACGCAAATACTTCTATCGTGCAATTGCCCGAATCACGGACATGATGAATAAACATATCGGGACAATCTGGGAATATCCTCTTGAAGTGCATCCGTGTAATATTGAAGAGGGCGACATGGATTATAAGTTCCCGTTTATGTGCGGTTCAAATGACGAGCCAGCTCCAGATGTCCGTAGTGGTTCGGCGGCGCAACGGGAAATATTCAACTTGGTGTTTCGCTTAACTGCGTACAAGGCACTTGGGTTAGAAGGCTACCCTATCATTTTAGATGAGCCGGGACACACCTTTGATGAGGGACACCGTAACCGCTTAGTTGATTTCATTAAGGCATTACTGGATGTTAACCAACACTCTCAAGCTGTTGTCGTTTCCCACAACACTGACGTACATTCTCGTTTGAACAACGCAGATTTCGTGGTGTTGGACGAAGACGGTGTCACCCCTCCAGCTATTTATAATGAGCGGGTAAAAATCGTAACCAGAGGTTAAGATGTTTAAAATAGTCCGCGAAAGCGAAATTGATGGTAATCTATTTAATGCCCCTGAGGAGCTTAAGGTGGTCACCATCAATACAGTTGGTGCGATGGGTAGAGGCATCGCACTTTACGTCAAGGAGAACTATCCTGAAGCGTATAAAGTATACATGAAGAAACATCGTGAAGGTACGTTATCCCATACGCAAGTTTGGGATATTAAACTGGAAGATGTTAACTTAGCCATGTTCCCAACTAAAATACATTGGAAAGACAAATCCCCTGAGGGTTTAATTCAATACAATGTAATGGAGTTGGGTTACTTGGTACATCGTGGTAACTATAAATCTGTAGCTATACCTCCGCTAGGTATGGTTAACGGATGGATTCGCGACGGCGAGACTATTAAGGATATTGTTTTGTTCTTAAGGCGTGCTTTTATGTACACCGAGGTAGATGCGAAACTTTATTGCCCCGATGAGTTGTATGAACGCATAAAGGTTTTGTTTGGAGTGACGTAAATATTTTTAGATATATATCATTGTAGTGATGGTCTTCGTTACGTCCATCGCTACT
Organism: Hippocampus barbouri; assembly: GCA_025770055.1. Taxonomy (NCBI): domain Eukaryota; kingdom Metazoa; phylum Chordata; class Actinopteri; order Syngnathiformes; family Syngnathidae; genus Hippocampus; species Hippocampus barbouri. Next base: position 7,572 of record JAOYNJ010000080.1, read on the forward strand.
ATACGGAGTATTAAAGATGTTAAGTCGTACCTTTAACTTGCCCGCAGTTGGCTTTATTGAGAAACACAAGCACGAGTTAGTAAACCCTAAAATCATAGTGCCTGTCCGCACTAGGAAGAATAAGGGTTACACAGTGGAGCTAACCATATCAATTCCAGAAGGGTATTCGTTCCTAGATGACATTACCACCTATGGCGAGTTCCTTCATAACGTCAAAACTTACCGCCGTATAAGCAGGTTTACCGAAGAGATATATGAGGTATCTCAGTTGGAAGCCAAAGAGGCTAGACTGGCAGGTGGTCACGCTGGAATTGTAAATGGCTGGTCGAAAGGTCAAGTTATGACTGTCTCTTTCCTTAATGAAAAAGATATGACAATCTTGGATAAACTCCAAGACCTCATGCTAGAAAAACCTAACCGCGAAACGCGGAAAGTCATGTCAAGACTTGCGTCGGTGTTGAAGCGCAGCGCTTTTATTACAGATGACGACGGGATATATTCCTACTTCAGGGACTATTACCGTGAAAGTTTACCTATGTTCAATATTGTCGACATTAAACGGCCATTGAACACATTCCACTTTAACCACTTTAAATTAATCGCGTAATGGAGTATCACAAATGAACTTATTAATCAAACTGATCGTATTATTTCAGGTAGTGTTTTGGGCATGTCCTGTCGAGTCAGCATGGTACGATGTTAAAGATGACGTGGCACATGCGGCTCACGTTACGGATGTCGATGTGGTTGAATTGGCTGCGGTAGGTTATCTTGAAAGCTCTTTCCGTCCAAGCGTAAAAGCAAAGTCTGGTTCGGCAATGGGACTTATGCAAATCACTAAGCCTACTTGGATTCATCTGGTTAAGACCTATGGTAAAGAATACGGTATCACCTTAAAAACGCCGAGAACCGACCCGGTAGCTAATGCGGTAATGGCTGCCGCTTATCTTAAAGAGGGTCGTGGCATCATGGAGCGCCGCCTCGGACGTAAGGTCTCAATGCTAGAGGTTTACCTCGGGCATAAATTTGGACCATATCGTGCCACCAATCTTTTAACAACAAATCGAAATACGCCTTTGGTTGATTTTTATCCGGGTGCGGCAAGCAGGAACCATAACGTTTACTATCACCGTAACGGCACACCTAAAACAGTAGGCGATGTTGTGGCAATGTTTAGTCGTCGTCTCAATTATGCGGTTAATGTTTACGGTCAGCGTGCCATTGAAGCACTTGGTGTGATTAAGCAACGTGAGTACGCTCATTACGCTAAAGTTTTCGAACAGGGTCAAAAAGACTGCGTTCCTACTTATCCTAGCGCAGCAGAGATTATGGAGGCGGTCAAATCCAATCTTGAAACAGACCCGTCACGAATGGCCTTCTTACTCAAATCAGCACGACCTGACACCGTAGAGAATTATTACTACTACGCTGGCTATTCTGGTTGTGTGACTAGCGGTCGTAAATGGCGCGGTCACTTGGTATAAAAAAAAATAAAAGAGAATAAGGGGACTTTCGTCCCCTTTATTTTTTTTTTAGTTTTCGGGCTGTATCTCGGCTATCGTAGAAATCAGCTCGTTGACCTGTTCTTGCAGAGCATCGTTTCTCTGGTTAGCTTCGTCTAACTGCATTTGAAGTGGCGTATGTTGGCGAATCGCTAATCGTCTTGCAGTCTCCAACTTGACGTGTTCCTCGTGAGTTACATTACCTTCGTAACGCATTTTATCTACGACAACATTTACAGCAGCACCCACATTCTTAACGATTACGTCTTGGACATCTTTCTCAAGAAGCGACAAATCTATTGTTGCAGGGATGATACCCACATCTAGCACAATCACATTTCTGGCGTAATCTAAACCCGCCATTCCCGGATAGGATTCTATATACGTGTTAGGTATAAATAGAAGATCGCCATCAGTGGACTTCAATGTAATTATGGCGGCGTTAGCATCGCTGTCTTCAGAGTAGATTGCTTCCGACAATCCCGCAGGAGTATAAACTTCAGCAAAGACATCGCGGTCACGTCGCTCCATCTCTGGAAAACTACGTATAGCTTCTACCGTGTATACGGTGTTAATATCCACTTGTGAGTCAAACGGCGGATAACAGGTAAATATACCCTCGGCGTAGATTGGTGGTGTTACCGGGACACGAATGTCTCTACTCATTATTATTCTCCTTACGATTCAGGGGCAGCACGCCAGTCGCACAAACGACTAACAACACGATACTCTACATTCTGATGTTCAAATACATAGTATTCGATGTTAGGGTTATGCTCGTCAACCATGTTCGCAATTTCATGGGTCGGTGCCGTGACATGGTATTCTTCAGCAGCAATCAGCGTAGCCAAGAACAAACGAATCCACTCCGTCGTTTCTTTTGATACGCGACCGATGTCTGGAGACGATGCAGAAATCAATGCATAATCTTTGATAGCGTCGTAAATGCTACGAACCTCTTCACGGTTTTCATCACCCGCAATACAAACCGCATTTAGTGATTTATAGAGTGACGGCAACGTCGTAACTTCTTGAGGCGGCAGACCATTATTCTCAGGCGAATCCCCGTCAGACGCCGGAATAACAAAATGCTCGACCACTTCCTGAATAAAATCGTATGGGAGTATCGGCGAATACAGCGCACCCACTTCTTCTAAGTTAGGGATTCCACGGATTGACCAACCCGGTACAATGGTAAACATTGTTGTTGTGAAAATCTCAGGGAATACTTTAACCCAGTCGGCGTAAGGGTGTCCTGAATTGGCAAGGATTTGTTCACGATATGCCTGTTTGATGTGTGATGGGTTTGCCCCCGCAGCACCCCAAATGATTACTGACCAGTCAGTAGGCATAGTTGATGTCGAATCTTCGCGGTCATGCCATTGGTATGTATGCGACAGTAAATAAGTATACGGAACGCCACCTGATTTATCAATTGCCTTTTCGTGATGTGTTGGAAGCGTAAACGTCTTCATTGCATCCTCTACTACCGAACGAATACTTTGGAAAGTATCCACAGGTTCGATAGGTGGAACGATTATGAT
>JAOYNJ010000081.1:0-10602 GCA_025770055.1 Hippocampus barbouri
TATGTATGTATGTATGTATGTATGTATGTATGTATGTATGTATGTATGTATGTATGTATGTATGTATGTGTGTATGTGCAAGTTATTGCAAGCAATACGATCCCATTTCCACTAATCACATTTATAAATGTGTTAAGCATAGTGCACTATCAGACTGTTTCGTATTATTATTAGACATACTGTATAACAAGACATATAACTTTTATTAGACAACCAACAACAAAAGAAACTCAACTCAAAACAAAACTCGCCAGTCTTCTTGACCGCCGTGGCCAACACCGTTGGCTGGCGGCAGATTACCGTAATGCACAGTATTGACAATTGCAGTGGCGGCTCCCTTGACTTTACTTGTGCGAGTGGAGGCTGTCTTGACCGCGGTCTCTTATCCATGTTGACATAGTGGATTGGGCGTTTGTGCGCCCTCTTGTCACGCGACCCTGCTGCTGCAGAGAGTTATACAAGTGGTGGTTTTCCGAAGGGGCGAGGGAGAGGGGAGGGAAGGGAAGGGACTATTCGCGACTGCAGGTTGGCAGGACGGGCGGGGGATAGACCGATTCCTGTCAACACAGGACAAACTGATTCAAAACAAGTTCTATTTCAAAATGAACGGAGAGGTGACGGTCGTGTTATGATGTCGACGCCAAAGTGAAAGACCAAAGAAGCCCAGTTGCCCACTTTCGAAAAAGATGGAAAGAAGCTGAGAAATGGACCAAAGAAAAAGGTATGCCGATTTCTCGAGTGAGTGACAGTAGGCTTTAAGCCATATAGGCGATATATATTATTAGTTTATTGCTAATATGTTGCCAAGACACAGAGGACGACTGTATTTGCTATTTGGTTATGCTGAGCTAGCAACTATTTAGAATTGAGGCACGTCATGTAACTGATTTCACCCATAGGCAACCTAGTTTAGTTTGTGTTTGTAAGTGCAAATTCATGCAGGCGTCCCGACTTGACTTTTTTCATTCATATCCGCTATATTTTAAGCCACGTGATAAAGCATTTTAAATGTGGATGCTATGTTTGAATCCGTATACATGTTGTTTTTTTGTGTTTACAAAAGTTAATAAAATGTGCATTCTGGTCATTTTTATTTAACGTGTGACTTCAATGTGATCTATTTTACATATTGTATATAATTTGTAAATCCTGGGGCAATTTTAGAGCAAGAGCACCCACGGGCCAAAATGAGGAGTGAGACCCTTCACAGCAGCCACAAACATGGTTCTACAGTCTCAGGAGGAGCCATCTACCTCTTCAGCCACATGTTCATTTGCAGGACGACTCAGGTGTGTGTGTGTGTGTGTGTGTGTGTTTTTGCATATTTTTAAAAATATTTTTGGAAACACGAAAAAAAAACCCAACACGTATACGAATGACAATACCATTTTCTCTTTATTTGAAATCCCACCAAGTCCTGTGCCTGATGATGAGCCTCTCTGTCTGCTAACCCTGCTAATTGGACTTAAGTTCTGACTGACAGAATTTGGACGCACCTGAATTTTAGAGGACCGATGAAGGTACCTGCTGACTGCTTCCTTTCAAATTGACCATAAAACAATTATGAAATGAAGAAAATGTTCCATTTTATACTTAAAAGTGTGTCACATGGCCTGGTGGTCCAGTGGTTAGTGCATCACCCTCACAGTGCAGAGGTTGTGGGTTGGATCCCGGCTCCGACCTTCCTGTGTGCAGCTTGTTTGTTCTCCCCGTACCTGCGTGGGTTTTCTCTCACATTCCAAAAACATTCATGGCAGGTTAATGGAAAATGCTAAATTGTCCGTAGGTATGAGTGTATGAAGTCTTGTTTTAAAGCACACTGCATTTTGTCCTGGTTCATTTTTGGGCTCTTTTGTCACACTTTTGGACAACACTTTCAGAGAACCACCCCTACATGTACTATATGAATAAATTCTTCTGTCATTGAGAGTTTGTTCGCCAGATGAGCGTTTTTTTTTTTGGGGGGGGGGGCGTTTCTGTGTAGATTTTTTCCATCCAACTTTTAAATGCATCGATATCGTAACTTGGTGTTCTATATATGCAACTTACATAATGCATTTTTCTGTTTTTTCCATAGATATTTCGACTGTGACACGTTCTGCAAAAATGTCCACGACCAACAAAACAATAAATCTTGGCGATATTCAAAGCAGCCCGACCTTCTTTCCTGTTTTATATTTTAGAAATAATTTCCTATCCATCACTTTAAAAATCCATGCGTCTTTCAGTTTCTGATGCAGCAATTATGTTAAAGAGTTATGTGAACTGAGTTAGACAAGATTTGATATTATGGAAGTTGGCATATATTGTAGTCTTCTGCCGGTGTTATAATGTTCATTTATGTAATAATTGCAGGAATTATTTAACGCATGAAAGAACTTATTTATCTTGGTCAGTGTCATTTTTTTTGTCCTGTGAGTGATGTTTAGTGTAATGAAAAGTACTTACCGTGCTTCCAATTATTATTTTGAGCAATTCTTTGAGTTCATTGGGTGTCATCAGTACACTGAAAAAAATGGTGTTTGGATTTACAAATTTTATTTCATCAAGTGGTCACCAAAAATAAGATCGTCTGAATCCAGATTTAATTTATTTTATCAGTAGACTACTACTACTACAAAAAATGGGCCCTCCAGATGATTTTATTTTATGCAACCACTTAAAATTCAAAACATTTTTTTTTTCATGAATGGAGCTCCTTTTACCTTTGAGATGGTTGGCTTGTGGGAGAATCGTTGCTTGATCTTTCAATTTCAGTAGTTTTACATCCACGTGCCTCGGTCTGCCCCTTCCTGGTTTCCCAGTGCGGCAAGCCATCTCTATTTCAAATTCTTGTTGTGCAGTATCTTAAGCTTCTCAGTCAGGACCTTCTTGAGCGTTTCTTCTGTTATAGTCCAATTTTCTTCAGGTGCCTCAGGAAACCCATCAAACACCTTCCTCTTTTACTGGCTTTTCATCTTAGCTTGTTTTTTTTGATGTCTGTTTTTAAGTCATCCGCTTCTTTTCGAGTGTATTTTAAATGTGATTTTATTTCACGTATGATCCTTTTAAGCGCATCGAGTCTATTATTTGTTAAGTCCATGAGCTTACAATGGAAAAGAAGACGTCAGACAATCGAATTCTGACTCAGCCGTCTGACAGAACAAGTCTCACCGGAAACCGTAAAGTCTAAGACCAGGATGTACACTTTTCTGTTTTTTCATGAGCGAGTCATTTTCATTTTATGTCTTTTTTTTTTCTCGTATGAATCGTAGAGATAGTGTCTGCTAAAAAGGCCAAATACACAAAACAATGAAAAACGTCAAAATGACTGCACAGACAGCTGCGGACAGCCAGGGCAGCCTTCATTGGAAAATATGAAAATTTTATCTATTACAAGGCTATCCAAGTACACCACTCAAGGAACTTTGATAAGATCTAATGGAACTTTTCAAAATAAAATATCTGGAATTTGCAGACATTACGTGACTGTCCTGACCTCAGATTGACATAATAAACTCTGTTTCCACTCAATTATTCTTCTTTGGACGCCAATCCGCTTACACTTTTGGGAGGTGCTAAAATAGATTGGAATTCAATTCATTAAAATATTTTCTCTTTTTTTCCAGATCCGTCTAATTTGGGATTTGCATCCCAGAACGCTATTCGCGTTTCCAGCTGGTGTCAACCGTCTGAAGCAGAATGGTTTTGGGAAATAAACACCTGACACGTCACCATGTACTGGTAAAACAAACAAAACAAATGACTACCGGTATTTGTTATTGTAGCAAGCGTCTCTACCCTTTACCAAGGATCGATTTAAACACATGAACTGTTTTGATCGGATTGTTCACAAGAGTACGCAAATACTGCTGGTGGTGGTCTGCGCTGTGAGTGTCATTTTGTTGATTTTATTGAATTGGATTGGCAAAATGTACAACGGACGTTTGATCCTTGAATCGACCAATATATGTCCTGGTTCAATTAGAGCTGGTGTTCAAACAGTCGTCCTCATCCTGCTGTTCACATTTTGACATCATGAGACCAAGACGACACCTAACAATGGATCAACAGTACCTTGCCATTGTGATGTTTCAAACGGGACCTTCTTTGATGGAAGTGGCCACTGAGGCCAGAGTGCCACAGAGTGTCATCAGCAGGTTGCAACACAAATGCCAAAAGACCGAAAGAGTCAGAGAAAGATGTAGAAGTGGACATCCTTTGTGCACATCCCATGCTGATGACTGCTACGTTGGGAACAATGCCCTGAGACACCCGATGATGAATGCCACTCAACTCCAGGCACATTTAAGGGAGGTGAGAAGCACCCAAGTGTCACGTCAGACCATTCAAAACCGCTCACATCAGCGTGGTGTGCGTGCTAGACGACCTGCAAGGGTATCTGACCACACCTCCAGGCACGAGCGTTATCGTCTTGCATGGGCCAGGGAGCATTTACGCCGGCCGAGCGACCAATGGGCCTCAGGGCTGTTCTCTGATGAAAGTCGATTCACGTTGAGCAGAGTTAATGGCCGCCAATGATGTTGGAGACGTCAAGGAGAGCGCTATGCATCAGCCACTGTTGTCACCAGACGAGCTTTCGGTGGTGGTGGTGTTACTGTGTGGGCAGGTGTGTCCAGTCAGTCCAGAACTCCCCGAAACTTTCTGACAAGCCCATACTAACTGAATAACATAATTCATCCAGTGATTGTGCACCTAAAAGAACAACACGGGCCTAATTTCATTTTCATGGACCCCAGTGCTCCAGCTCATCGAGTCTGCAATATCAGGGAACGGCTGTTGGAGACTGGTGTACCTCAAATGGAATGGCCTGCACTTTCAGCAGACCTGAATCCTATTGAAAACCTGTGGGATCAGCTGAGTCGCCGTGAAGAGGCTCGAAACGCTGCACCCCAAAACCTTAATGACTTGAGGGCTACCCTTCAAGAAGAGTGGGATGCAATGCCTCAACAGGGAGGAGATTTTTCTGCTTTTTGGCGGAATTCCGCTTTTTTCCAGTCAAAATGGAACTTTTTATATTGTTCCAAATCCGTTGAGAAAATTTTAGGGGTGGGGGGTAGGGTCTGGTGTTATTTCTGGGGTGCCAGACTTACTTGTCTTCGGCAAACTCGGGACTCGCAATGTTTGTAAAAGTTTGCAAGCATCCATTTTGAATACCGTTTTTTCTCGCGAAGCGTTCGTTTGTCGTTACTTCGTATTTGGGCTCAAACCAATGTCTTACTTGTTGTGATTGGTCGCTATATCGGCAAATGCAGAATCACAACCAATCCGTGTTCGCTTTCCTAAACCCCTTTCTCGCGAATGCCGAATGTTATCGAGACTCGTGACGAAGCTAAAGTGCGTCAGGTCATGCGGATCTGAAAAACAAGTTTCGATGGGACTGGTTGGATCGAAAGCTGGCGGTGTCCCCAGTAGGAACCAGTAAAGAGGAACCATTGTCTGTGCTTGTGTCAGATTTCGTGAAAAAGCTCGATGTCGCTGGTAGAGCTCTGTGTGCAGTGTGTGACGATGTCATTCTATTCTACGCATCGAGAGGATGGAAAGCTTTATAGAGTTATGCAACCCTGCGGTCAAGCCAGCCTGCACTCGCAGAATCGAAGTCAAGTGAGCCGCCACTGCGATTATCAATACTGTGCCTTACGGTAATCTGTTGCCCGCGAGCGGCGTTGGCCACCTGCAAAATAAAAGCGCCTCCACTAATGCATAAACGTAATTTGTTTGGGTTAAAAGAAATGAATAAAGATATAAAATAAGTAATTTCTTGTCTGTCGGGTAAAGATTCACCGAGGAAGAACAAGAACTCTCAGAACAGCACCAATAAGCGTTCTCAAGTGGAGATCGAAAATAAAATCAATGGTAATTCTACATATATTTCACTTGATATAAAAAAAAAATCAATCTGGGTGATTGCGCAATCACACCAGGTTGTCGACACACTAGGGCACGCCAGGTATACAACCACAGTACTGGCATTCAGATCGAATGTTCCATTAACAATTCAAATGCCTCTCAAATATGACATTTTGAGCTCCTCTCCTTATTGACCTGATTTCTGACAAGTTGATCTGAACGCCTAAAATGTTGACATTTTCGACCGTTTTAAAAAAAAATCTTGTGCTGTAGTTATCCCAGACTTATAGCCCTTACGGGATAACAAAGATTCAATTTTTAAGATTTTTTTTCAAAACGGTCAAAAATGTCAACATGTTTGGCGTTCAGGCCAACTTGTCGGAAATAAGGTCATCTTGCCACATTTCAGAGGCCTTTTATTCCCAAATGCAACATCGGATTCGAACGAAAGTAGTCGGGTTGGATAGCGGGAGTGCTGTAGATACCCCCAGACCTACAGCCCTCACGGGATAACAAAGATTCAATTTTAAAAATTTTTTTTCAAAACGGTCAAAAATGTCAACATGTTTGGCATTCAAATCAACTTGTCGGAAATAAGGTCATATTTTCCCTTTTTGGAGGCCTTTTATTCCCAAATGCAACATCGGATTCGGACGAAAGTGGTCGGGTTGGATAGCAGGAGTGTTGTAGTTATCCCGTGACCTACAGTCCTCACGGGATAACAAAGATTCAATTTTTAAGAATTTTTTCAAAACGGTCGAAAATGTCAACATGTAAGGCGTTCAGATCAACTTTTCTATCTCCACTTGAGAACGTTTTTTTGTGCTGTTCTGAGAGTTCTTATTCTTCCGGAGTGAACGTATCGTTAGCTGACAGCTAAGAAATTACTTATTTTATATTTTTATTAATTTCTTTTAACCCAAACAAATTAGGTTTATGCATTAGTGGAGGCACTATTATTTTGAAGGGGGCCAACGCCACTCGCTGGCGGCAGATTACCGTAATGCACAGTATTGAAAATCGCAGTGGCGGCTCACTTGACTTCGATTTTGCGAGTGGAGGCTGGCTTGACCGCAGTCACGCAACCTCGGTAAAACACCGAAAACAGACAATTTCGACTGAAAATTGACTACTCGATCTCAAGCGCTTTTTGACAGTCTGCTCGGACTCCCACTCTGGGCGTCAGCGGAACCTATGAAAAAACAAGAGGAGTTGGCTAAAAAGAGAGTGAAAAAGACGGAGAGGACCAACAAGCTTTTAGCTCTTGCTAATAAGCTTAAAATGAAGAAAAAATAAAAATTATACACCATGAAACTGTACATAGTTGTATATACTGTAAATAGACAAACACTTTATGGGATAAAATGCATTCATAACCCATATATAGTAAACAGTTTGGGACTTCAGGATCACTGTATGAGGTAAGAATCAACAGCTTTTTATCACATTTACACAACGTTTTATGAATACAAGTAATGAACAAATCTTAAATATGGCAGTGAATGTCTTTCTTTTTTTAGTTTTGATTCATATGCAACTAGAGGATGGTATTTCAACAAAAAAAAAAAAGTAAAAATTTTGTTGATAAAATTAATGGTTTTAAGGCTTTAAAATCTCTAAAACCCATTAGCTTCCGGGGGGTTTGCCCCTGGGCCCCCATCCAGACCGTTGCCCCTGGACCTGCGGCCCCCAGACCGCTGGTTCATTTTCAGATTTTTTCATCACTAGCCACTCTCATCCCTGCCTCAGCAGACAAGAAGTTGACTTGTGAACAGCATGAGACGTTGTCGTCAAGATGCAATTGATGCTCACGGGCACGTGACGAGTTCTTGAGACGTTGACTTTTTTCGTTGTGGTCTACCCACCATTGTTGTTCACTTTTGTTTCAGTTACCGGTAATTGTTTGAGATGAGGAAATGACCTGATCATCCTTTTACTTAAATGTCCTACTTTCATGATATGATATCGCTGTAGCGTGAACTTTTTACATTTTCCATTAATGTCACCTGAAAGCCAAATATCCTGAACTTTTTTGTGAGTAGTGCATGTACAGCATTGCACAGAAGGGAGGACACCCCTCACATTTTTGTAATTATTGTGTGAAGGAGGCGGCCCGGGGGTCGAATCATTAGCGTGTTGACCTCACGGTGCAGAGGTTTCGGGTTCGCTTCCAGCTCCGGCCTTCCTGTGTGGAGTTTGCATGTTCTCCCCGTGCCTGCGTGGGTTTTCTCCAAGTGCTCTGGTTTCCTCCCAAAACATGCATGGCAGGCTGATTGAACACATTCCAATTTGTTCCAAAAATTAATGCTTTGTGGCTTAATATTTTTCTCACTCCAAAAAGTTCAATTTTCCCCAAATTCTGCATTTTGAACCCAACATTCTCCAGACAGTACCAAGGGGACTTTTGACGTGACGGATTCCCATTTTTCCCATTTGAAATTCAAAACATTCAGCGTTCAAAACATCGCATTTAAAAGTTTGAAGATCACTGAATAATTCTGCTCCCATCATTTCTTACATCATTCTAATTAGAAATCCAAACAAAATGAAGGTCAAGCATTCAAGCTATACGAGTATACAGTAAAAAAAAAAAAAAAAAATGAACAGCAACAACAAAACAATTCCGGGTGTCTGATCTGCGCTCTAATAAGTACTGTTGTCTCTTCCATAGCTCATTCTGACATATGTCTTCAGAGTTGATACACTTGAATGTCATCAAACTGAGTATCAGCTCAACGAGAAGCAATGTTGTCCAAAGTGTCCAATTGGTAAGACCATTTATCCATTTTTCGTTAGTTCAAGATGCTTGAAGCAACCAAGCATAATGGTTTTCCACAATTTTGATCGTAAATTAAAAACAAAAATCTTTTTCTGGTCAGAAATTTTTGCAAAGCTTCAATTCTCAGCAGCTGCACGAAAACAATTCAAGTTTAGGTTTAGAAAATGTTCAATGACATCAGAAAATGTTTTAGCGCTGTCACGAGCAAAGACAGGCCAAAGAGAGATGGGAGAGCCTCCAGCATGTCTGTGACCCCTGTGAAAATAAGCTATTGATTAGCTGATTTATTAGAACACCTCTAAAATGTTTAATAACTGTGCTGCTGTCAATTTTTTATTCTAATTTTCTTAAGATGGAACATTTCTAATAATTTTCATTGGTAAACCCTCATTGCCGAATGTTATTTTGAATTTTTAAAATGATGTGAACTTGATTTTACATGTTTTGTGAGCTACTATTCTACTATTCACTGATATTCTTGGTAATTGTCCAATCTATGGCCTGGGGGTCATTTGCATTCCAATGTTTGTTTTAGAAGCCAGTGACATGCAAACTTGAACAATTCCCATGTCTCATCCTGCTTCATTTAGAAACTGGGTGGCTAGACACGTAGTTCAGGGGAAGCAGCTTGAAATGTGTAGGTGTCGAAACCTTTTGTCGGGTCCGATGCCCCTGAATACTGCTACTATTGCCCATGTTAATAATTCTGAAAACATTTACTACTACTACTGCTGCTACTACCACTACTTCTAATAATAACTACAGCTCAGACGAGCACCCAAAATCCGCATTTGATGTTCATTTACAGTTTAAAGGGAAAGTCAAGTCAAATATTTTCACGAGAATAAAATGTTGTATGCGCCCTCTCTAGTCTAAACACGTCTCTCTGATCAATATTATGTTTGTAGAATATGAATTAAGAAGAAAAATCCATCCGTTTTTATTCATCTCAGCGGGCAGCTATTTTGCCTCGTACTGCGACTTTCTGTTGACTGAAGCTTTCTGAACATGACATTACGCTGATGTCAGTGACAAAAGTCAAGCCCATTTTCTTTTGCTACTCTGTATTCTTGGTGGGTTCACAAGCAAGCTTGCGGTATAACTGTCACCTGTACTGAAAATTTTGATTGATTTTTTTTTTTTTTAGACAATAACGTGAAAAGAATGCATTTGAGTAGGGTTGTTTAGCTGACATTGATCACTATAATACTTTGTTGCTGAAGGAAGTCACATGAGTTGTCCATCAAGGTATGTACAAAATATTTCTGCCTATAACACATGGGGTTAAACGATAAACAGAATCACACTTTGGTGCTTTGACCTGCTTTGCGAGAATGATGGAACATTTTTTTATCATTATTATTCGAGATGACTGCCAGGTTCGGTTTCACATAGAAAGCGAAGATGTTGGTAAAGTATAGGCCACCTGGATGCTGTAGGTCCTTCCAGGGACTCTCAGTGGTAAACAGTCAGACTTCTTTGGGGCTGCACATTGTACTTACCTGTGCTTCTGATGGAAACAAATTCTCCAGTTGAGTGACTTGTAATTTTGTGGTCATTAAAATGACTCCTTCTACACAGTACTTGTGTACATCTCTGCATCTGCTCTTTCTAACAGGAAGTCAGGTTAGGAGAGACTGCACCAAACGTGGCAGCACATCATGCCAGCTGTGCCTGAACGGAACCTACATGAATATTCCGACTGGCCTCAAAAACTGCTTCCCGTGCACAAACTGCAATGCAGGTAAACCTCATGTTTACCTCACGATTATTACGAAATATGCATTCTCAGCTGTAGATTCGGGTCTGTATTACATTTTCTAAATGGAGGTGAACATGCATTTTAGCAGGAACTGCACAAGTGGGACACACACACACACATATACACACACATATACACACACACACACACACATATACACACACACACACACACACACACACACACACACACACACACACACACACACACA
>JAOYNJ010000082.1:0-10585 GCA_025770055.1 Hippocampus barbouri
AATATTCCAAGCATTATGGTACAAAAGTATTGAGATATTGATATTCAAATTTCCTATTTTATGTGCCATATACAAATAGCCGCTCGGTGATCCTGGCCGTTCGGTGATAGATTACGTTATACATCTACTATTTATATAATATATATAAACTGGCTAATCACAGGCTAATAATATATACTAAAGAATTATTGCTATTAATTAAAGGAACCCTACAGCTGTAACCATAGAAATAAATGCGAAATAATTAAGATTAGATAAAGAAAGACTAAATATTTCATAATTTCTGCATGAAATACTCTAATTATCAATTCTTAATTATTTTTCCAAGTCTTTTTATATTATTTGACTACATGCTTACCTATTATTCTTATTAAGTTTATTACTTAAAAAAAAATTAATAAACTTAATATGCCTAAGAATTACTTTTATAATTCTAGTAGGCTAACATTATCTTGTTATTAAAATATTTGGTCTAATACTGATGAATCAGATAGAACATGATATAACAATCTTAAGTTTATGATATAATGCTTCTCATGTGGAGTAAATTAGAGATCCCTCATAAAATAATAACCATTAAACTAATGTAATCAATCACCAAGTGGCCATAAATTCTGTAAATAAGTTATTGGCCTAAAAGGAATTAAGGACTAAGACCAGGAATTTTAGTTGTCTCAACCTGGTGCTGTGTTGGAACTAAAACGATCATTCTCTGATGATAATAAGGGCTTATTATTAGCTTTTCTATTACTAGTCTATATTTAATTTCTAACAACTGGATCAATGTATTGAGCAGAGGCCTAAGGTGTTTCTGACTAAAGAGAGAAAGATCACATATAGCCAGATACAACTTGCAGATCCTGGGAAATACACTAATCTACAGCCAATATCAAGGAGTATAGCCTGCAAGATTTGAAGGACTATCGACTGGATGAAATTGCTCTATATGTGAGATACTATAACTGGTCTGTTGTAATACTTGGGCCAAATAAATTAGTGATAAAAATTATAGAAAAGGCTCAGGAATTCATCATAATTATGGGAAATATAGATAAGGCCTTTTGGATGAATTAGATGGTTGCTAAAGCATCTTCTAGTGTAGCATACTCTCTAGCTCAGCAGTACCTTAATCACTAGTCACTACTTTAGAGAAGGCCAAGGCTTGTATTAAAATGATAACCCAAATGAACTAATCTTGAAATTAGGGCTCCCCTTAAAAATCAAGCACCACTATGGTGGGAAGCAAGCATCCTGTTGGGAAGTGGTTGAATCTATATCTAAATAAACAGACCAATACCTAGTGGAATACTGTGAGTTGAGACAGACAAAGAGAAGAATGGTGTTTTGACTATAATGAAGCATCTTCTTTATAACTGCTCTTACAGAAACTAGACTAACTCGTAATCTTAGAATCTAAAATAGGAATTTGCTGCTCTATTAAACATTATATAGTGGATATCTAGTGAGATGCTGGATATCTCTATTGAGGCAGCTACGGGGTGAGCTCATATTTAATGGTCAAAACTCAAAGAGCACTACTAAAATACTCTTAGATACAGATAGTGGAGGTAATAGCTAGATTTATTATTATTATCTACTAGAGAACGGCTATTATCTTGATAGTGAGTTACCTGCTTCTGTAGCTTGCTGATAGATAAACAATAACTTGTTATAATTAATCTACTCTTAAAAACACTCATCACTAACTTCTCTGTGAAAAAATAACAGTATATAATTCTCTTTAAAGTCATAGAATTGGCAGGACATAATATACTTTTAAAATAAACTTGATTAAATGCTGTAGATGTAAACAGTAAACATCCAATGTAAAGTGACTATCTGGTGTTATCCTGTTGATCTGAAGATTAAAATTGAAAATCTATATAATTTTCTAAAATATCCTAATATAAACAACTTTTTATTATATACTTTCAAATAATAGATGAGAATGTTGTCTAAGTAAACCACAATAAATTTATTGAGGATTCCTCGGCTGGTATATTGCACAGTCTAAAAAACATAATTATATATTTAAATTGTCTATAATAGATATAAAATACTGTCCTTCATTTGTTGCCTTAATAATTACAGATACAGTGAGTGATAGACATCTTATAAGTCTAGATTGGTGTATCAAATGGCCTCAAGGAATTTCATAGCCCTTGCCACGCAAGCGGTCAACATGTGAATCAATGGGTATTGATGCTGAGTCTGTACTGCTGTCAAATGGAGCAGGTGATGATTTTCCACTAGCCCGCCTTTGATGCACAACTTCCAGATAACGCCGTTCAACCATTGCAGTAAAGTGTTTCTGAACTTGCTGTGCAGTATTGCCATTGATCTTCTGTAGTGCTGTCTTGGGAAACACCCATGGATATATCTTTCCATGGGAACCCCCCACCTGAAAGTTGACACCCATTACCACCCGAACTGACTCAAAAAAGAAGAAACATGAGAGACAGGAAAGTTTGGAACAACCAATAAAAGGAAGGCAGTGGAAGGATTTGTTGTCTTGAGAGCATTTTATGAGATGCAGAAGGAGTGTGCAATCTGAGTGGACTGCAATCTTGCGTGAGGGATTGTTCATGATATGATTGGGTGGTACACCTTCATCACCTTCAAGGTGATCCCCCAGGGCAAATAGCACAGAGCCTGCCAGTTGTTGATAGTCCTCCTTGTTCTGTGGGAAATTGAGTATCTGTGTAGAGCTGGACACAAGCTCAACGTCCAACTTCTTCCCAGAGAAGAACCGGGCCCGAACACGAGGGGAGTATGCTGCTTTGATGAGAATGTTGATAGACTGAGTGACAGATGTGACTTTCTTCATATAGTGTAGAGAGATATGGTCATCTTTCTCTAGATATGAAACAGAGTTTTCATCTGAGAGAATGGCTCGGACTTGTTCAGTGGCCAATTCAAGTGCATCAGAGAATGTATCAAAATCTTCTGTAGAGGTTGGGAATTGGCCACTCTTAACAAGACTGTGAACAATGACCAAGGCAGCAACAATTGTATTCATACTGCTTAAAAGACCTTGCTCTACAATAGAGGGTGTTTCTTTTTCTTTTAGTTTGTCTCGGAGGGCTTCTATGCTTTCATACCTGGCATAAAGTGGTTTCCCTTTTGTGAACCGACTCATAAATTTCCGGAAGGAGTGGAAATAAATAGAATACTTGAAATCATGAATCTGACTTTGGAGATTTTCAGAAAAGTTTGTGAGCCTCAACATTGGTGGAGATGTGCTGGTGTCTGATTGATCTCTCTTCATCTCATGCTTCTTCTGATAATTTCTAAACCCTTCTGAGAGCTTGGTGAGGCGATGCCAGATATCCAGAGCATGTGCTTCAATGTTTTGTCCAACAGGTTTGTTATCTGCTATAGAGAGCACAATCTCATTGGTGGGGCCGAGTCGAAACCCTACTGAAATTACTTCCTTATTCTCTTGGGAAACAAGGACTGCAGCAAGAGAATCCAGTATAGAACTCAATTGTTTAGACATTGCATCAGTTTGGATTGAGGGTGGAACATCATGGATGCTCTTGTTAGTGTAATATGGGTCACACATCAATCCAATGATATATTCTGCTGTGTTGGGATGCTTAGCTGTGCTAAGAGTAGACTGAAGTTGGTGAGTACCTGAATCTCAACTGATTTGAATAGGACATACCAAAGAATCAGGGGTTGGCTCTGCTGCTCTAGCGATAGGCAAACCACTGTCATTCTTAGGTGATGGGTTCATTTTGAATCTGTTGTAATGGGTGTTGGGAACTGGCAGTTGCAGAGGGATGTGACTGAAATCAGTAGAAGTTTGAGAATTGGAAAATAAAAAATTGTCTCCACTGCAGCTGTCCTAGGTCATCAGGGTTGTTAGGCTCCCACAGATAGCAGGGTTGATGCTTCAGGAGAGGTGAAGAAGGAAAGAAGAGACTGAGAAACGAAAGATGATCGGTCATAGGCGGTGTGGGGTGGCAAAATGCAGGGTGGCAAAATGTGAGTAAGGTGTAGGCACAATTGTCGACATCTCCGCTCTATGAATGGAAGTCAACATAACTAAGCTACCATCAACATGTCGCAGTTTTGTTAATACAGTGTGGCTTTCAGTGGAGGGTTGTTGTTGTTTGGGTGGACAGAGATTCCAAAATTCGAAGTTGTTAACATGAAATTTGGATTAGAAAATCATGAGCTACAAGTGAAGCAGCAGCAGTACAACAGACACAGACCCTAGCCAACCACCAGTACAAAAAACCAAAAAGACCAATCAAGATTCTGGACGCTGGCCTCTCCCATCAGGACCACAACGCCCATACAGTAGTCCTTTATCTGCTCATACAATTGGCAGTACTATGGCCCGCCGTACGACCTCCACCATCAGCTCATAGATCGGCTGTCTCGGCTGCAAGTGGCCGGGGTGATCATGGTGATTACAATGGTGGAGAAATGATAAAAGAAAGGCCCAAGAGGAGAATGAAAGATCCACTGAATGGGTTTTGCAAGAACACGAGGTCCTCTTCTTGGTGGATGATACTGTACGTACCAGTATATTGACTAGGCGGTCGAAAGAAGCCGGGAAGGATATCATACAGAGATGTGCGGTGCATAACACTACTACTACTACTCCTACTACTACTAAAGGAATTGATGTTTATTTTTTGAATCATCGACCTACGGAAATTACTGATGGAGCTACGGCCAAAGCCAACGCTAACGAGGAAACAGAAGAGAAAGAGGACGAGGGCTACATATGAGAGCTGATAGTATCTTGATATGCCTAGATAGAGTAACCATGATTTGTGACTGGCTGATATTAGAATCTTTCCACGATATCTAGATATTTTTAGGGTTTATAGGATTCTTTTGCCAATCCATTGAAAATTATATAGGACTTACTATACTGTTGATATGTTTACTCTATGAAATAAAGTAAGATAAGAAGAAGAGTCTCTTCTACTTAATAGTAGACACTAGATATTTGAAAGATTAAATATTATAGAATCTCCAGTTCTCAGATACTTTGATTATCAATTTATCTGTATTAGTAGTTATAGATATATCTAAATATACTATGGCAGCTATATTACTACAACCTGGTAATAACTTGCTAGTAGAACCCTGGGTTTGTGACTAGTGAACGTGGGAAAACATGTAGTGTTGTTCCGTAGAAGAAGTCTAAGCAAAACGAGTATGAGGGAGAGGAGAGTGTACGATACATACAAAGCAAACCAAGCCATTATGGACACAAAAACCAGACTCCAAAACCACGTAAGTTTACCATGCCTTAATTCCGTAGTAGATGGTTGATTGTCCTCTCGTCCTCTACTGCCACTATTTTCTAAGTACATTTTCCTACCTCACCGCTACACCTCTAGCCACACCTAAGCCCCAAATTACTTTCCTCAGTACACTAGCATCTAGTAGTATATTACTCTTAGAAACTTCATGATACAGAGTGCTGATATAAGATTCATGACCAAAAACTACTATCTATTATTAAAGCTTTTAAGCAGTAGTAATATTATTTATTTTTTTTTTTAAAAAAAAAACCCGCAGTCTGTGAGGGTCCAGATAGGCTATATAAATTTAAGATATTTCTTTACTATAAAGATGTTGAACCAGTGACAGGCCTGATAGACACTGTTGATTATATATAATTTTTATTATTAGGTATAAGCTGAGGGTGTGGAACCCTGCTGATGTACTATCTAGATAAAGAGTATCAGCTAACCCAATATAAAGGAGCTTCTAAAGAGATGTTGCCTATGCTATAGTGGAAATTATCCTATAGTGTATATATTCATTGTTTGGTGGGAGAGTGATCCAACTCTGGAAGATTATTAACTAGGGGGTGGCAAAGGTCTGGAACTCTTGGTATCCTGATCAGATACTAGAATAGCAACCAGTGACGAGATATCTATTGAGAAGATGGTGTCTGTCTAGCTCTGTGATTTAACCTATATGTTATAGTAAGAGAATACCCAGACCACATGTGCAGTGGGTTCATGAGCTGAGAATGTCATCTTTTAAAGGACATGCTCTATTACTAAAAGGGTGAAAGATTGACAATAATAGGCTATTGTATCTTAACCATGTTATTAGTGTGCCCAGCGATTCCGCTGTAATTGAAGAATTGCTATATATTTATTATAATAATCTCTATATTAGATATCTAGGGCAGAAGACTTTGGATCTAAGTACAAGTTTCGTTGGAATGGACTATATGTAGATATTAAGTTATATATAAAGGGCTGCCTAGAGTGCCAGTTCAATGCCATATCCTGATAGAGACTATATAGATAACTATTTTTATTTCCTGTGCTGGAAGATCCTTGGTAGAGCTTGTTATTGGACGTTTCTTACTAATATACTGCTGTGTGACTGCAGGGGAGTTATCTATAACTTGATACTAGTTATAGTGGATAGATATACAAAAGCAATAAAGTATATTCCTATTATATAGAGGATTAAGACTGATGAATTATCTGATTTATTTACAAAACATGTTTTAGGATTGGAGCATCAAAGAGTTCCAGATTGAGACTTATTATTTATAACTACCAGTGAGAATTCTATAGTAGCTTGTGAATTAAACACTGAATAAGTATAGCCTTTTACTTATAGACTGATAGATAGAATAATAAAATCGGATGCTGGTGTATTTACAGAACTTTATTATCTATAGATAAGATAATTAGATAGACTGGCTGAAACCTGCAATGCTTGCTTATAATAATACAAAATATTTCTTATTAGAAGTATCTCTATTCTTTGCTAATAATAGCTATCATCCAAACCTGCTGCAAGATGCAAATCTGATAAAGTAATAACTAATAAAAAATTTAATAAAAAAATTTAAATATCTCAAAGGATCTATAAGATATTGACGACAAACCTGCACCATACTGCCAACTTGCAAGCAAAGTAATATAATAGAATATATATATACTTGTGATTGGAGATAAAGTCCTATCTATCTACCAAGAATTTGAATATAAGTTGCTCTAGTAAAAAAGTCTGGATAGATGGGCCGAGGGACTAATTTAAGATCATTAACACTGTTGGAAAATAAGTATATACTCTATATTTACTCAAAAAGAAAAAGCATAATTGCACTTTAATTATATAATTTATATTTCTCTTGATATTTTATCTATACTATATATAGACTTACTCCTAGCACTTCTGCTTAACTACGGGCGTACCACTGCTAATAGTATCCCTAAAGAACTCTTTTTTAATCTCTTTCTCACTAACTGGTAATGGAGCCTATCCTTAGTTGAATATAAAGTGTTTATCTGATAAAATAAGTTATAATTTATAGACCATAGAGTGCGAATACTCTTATTAGCAGTGGATTAAAGATAAAAATAAGACTCTAACTTGTTAGTGAAGTCTACAACCCTCTATAAGAACTTAAGAAGTCTTTGCCTTATATATCATTCTCTGTATCTCAAGCTTGATAAATGATATCTCTATGGCACTAAGTTCTTATATCTCTTATTCAGGTAAGTGCAGTATTCACACTTTTATTATAAATTAGAGTGAATACAGGCATGATCAGGGTTCTAAATCAACTATTTTAAATAACAAACACAAGATAAAAGACTAATAACTTGATCCTTTGCAGCCTGGAATTCCTTAATAGATAAGATGGGGACTAACAGGGCAAAAGCCAATCCAAATCGGGTGGCCATATTGAAGGGGCTGGTCCCTGAGGGCCTGAGCTGGGATCCGTAAAATGATAAACCATTGCCAAACCCCAAAGGATTTATCTTGCTGGGTGTCACAGCTCTGGCCTGTAGTTGAAAACAACAATAAATATTATTCTTGTATACAGTCTAGGTAGCTAGCGACTAGAATAATCAACATGAGGAATGGAAAAGACGTGACATGGACCATGGTGAGCGTTGAGGTATACGGATGCTTGATCACATGACTAGATCACAT
This sequence comes from Hippocampus barbouri, assembly GCA_025770055.1. Taxonomy (NCBI): domain Eukaryota; kingdom Metazoa; phylum Chordata; class Actinopteri; order Syngnathiformes; family Syngnathidae; genus Hippocampus; species Hippocampus barbouri. The sequence continues at coordinate 7,942 of JAOYNJ010000082.1, forward strand.
GAGTGATTGGACTGTGACACTGGCACTGGGGATCTTAGGGCTGGATGCAGGTGGATTATTATTATCCATCCTGTTATTCTCCTCATTATTCTTCTTATAATAGTCCTTATCACTACTAGTGTTGTTGTTGATAGGGTGAGATACAGATGTAACTATGAACTAAGAGTCCTCTGTGGAAGATACATCACTGTTGACTAAGAATGGAGCAGCTGGGGGCATGTAGGGTGCAGGATGTTTAATATTGCTGGAGCATGCATGCTATTGAACAGGGGAGAATATAAGACTCCTTGGGGGAAGACTTGATTTATAGAATTAAAACAAATGACAGTTGGCATGTGCTCAGCAGGCTCTCCAATGTCTTCCTTGCTAGAGACTTGCTGGGGCCTGAGATGCCTTCTTAATACTTTTAGTAGATAATAGGGATAATAACTTTATATATACAGCCCTGATTTATTGTTTTTAATTATTTTTTAATTGAAGATATTTTCATATTAAAAAATCCTTTATATATAAAGGACCTATTGCTATTAGATATTAGATATTCTAAATATATAATAGTTATTAAAATAAATATAATATTATATTAGTATAGGTTATATAATTTATATAAGCCTTTTTATTTGATATATTAACTTCTTCACTATTTACAAAAGATCTTATTTTTTAATCTAGATAATATAATTACCTACCAAACAGCTATTGTCACTAGATAGTAATAAATCTTTTTGTTAAAGTTTTTATAAATTTAACATCTATTCTATCTTCTAAGCTAGAAAATATTCAATATTCTTTTCTCTAATAATATACTGGTGACTATTATATCTAATAATACTATAATTACTATATTTAGTATCCTTCTTTGCTTTTTCTTCTCAGCAAAATAAGACTTTCTTTATCTTCTTTTTTTATATATTATTGATTCTTAGATTATCATAGGAGAGCATTCTATATAATTATTTCTATATTTTTAATCATCTTCTTTATGATATTATCCACTATAGATGATGTAATATATTACTTAAAAGGTATATTTTTCCTTCCTAATATTCTAATTAATATAGATTAGCTGACATCTTTCTATACTAAAGGAGTGGATTAATTAAGATATAGAATATAATATTAATATTTAAATACTCCTTCTAATAAGAAAGAAATGAGGTTAATTGCTTTAAAATTATTCTAAGTATCTAATAAAAAAATTATATCTATTAATCGACTGCTGGATAAGTATAAAATCCTTTTTTTTTTTAAAAACCCTTTCTTATATCTTTTTCTATATTCTTTAGCTAGATATAAAATAAGGAATATGTAATCACACCTCTACATATTTATAATAGTTTATATATAATAGTAATTTTTTTAGAGTAATAACTAATTTTATCTACCTTATTACACATTATTTTTAATTATCCATTAAACTATCTAATATAGCTTAATCATATTATAACATTAAAAAAAATAGGATTAGGAATGCTATTAATATATACATTATAATATATTTAAAGTTTAAATTAGCTAATATTATATATGGTTTTTAAGAGCCTTATTTTTTAGTATATAAAATTATATCTAAGCATAATAACCAACTAGATAAATCTATTCTTAATAGAAAATAGAGAGAGGCCCTTAAGGACTATATAATTTATCTAAATAATATTATATTTCAACTGTTAAGCATATTCAGGGTTATATTAATATTATTCTTATTTGAAATTATACATATTTCAATTAATCTTCCCCTTAAATTAGTAATATATAGATTAGAGATTTTAAAAGAAATAGAACTAGTTCATTATTCTCTTGGTTCTTTTTTATATATTATTCTTAAAACTATAATAATAAAGGATTAGATTCTTAGCAAGCTCTAATATTATATTTATAGGATTTATAATTATAAGATGATAAAAGAAATACATAGGTACTAATAAAAATATATTTCTAAAATTAATAAAGAATATTAGGAAGATATCCTTAGAGAATAGAATCTAAATAAAAATTAATACTTATATAAGAATAATCTAACTTGTTTACACTATTCTACAGAGTATTAAATACTAAAACTAAGACTTATTCATAGATGTAGGTCTTTAGTATAGGATTTTAACTATTAAAAATGTTAATTACTATATATAAAAGAGAAAATAGAATAGAGAGACTAAAGATTGAGAGTAATAGATATTTAAAGGATATTTAAAAAATCTAAAAATATTTTAATATAATAGAAGATTATAGGGAAAGCAGAATATTAAATAAAAATTTAATTCTTGGAGACGATAGTAATGTTATTATATAGGCTAATTAATTTAGTTATATAGGTGTCACACAGACTAATAAAAATAATATATAATTAATTACTATTAAAAGAAATTGCCTCTCTATAACATGTTTATTATAAGCTAGTGTTTAGATGTAGAGATATAATGAATAGTTAAAGGAGATAAAAAGATTATTTCTTTTTATATAGAATATATTAAATCTTGCTGTAGCATAGCTTGTATGTCTACTTAAATTTAATAGTCAATATTCTTTAATACTACTTATATAGATTTAAGTATTTATCTTTAATAAATTAACGTAATCGATCACCGAGCGGCCACGATCACCGAGCGGCCACGATTTTTTCGGAGTTCTACGAATTCAACCC
>JAOYNJ010000083.1:0-10561 GCA_025770055.1 Hippocampus barbouri
TGCTTTTGTTCTGTTGATGTTTGGTATGGACTGTCAACATATACGTTTTTTTATATGTACCATATCTTGTGCTGACCTGGCCCACCTGTCAAATTTAGAAATCAATATGGCCCCCGAGCTAAAAAGTTTGCCCACCCCTGGCCTAGAGGCTAATATGGCATGTTAAATAATGTCAATTCAATAAAAGCATTTTTTTCTCATCTAAAAAATACATGTGCCAAATGACAATAGCGACATGAAGGTTTGATCCTCGAACACAGCATCTACATCCCCTTTCATCGAACTGACGCATGTAGGATAGCTCTGTGAACCTGAGATAGCCTAGGTTGGCTCGACTGATTAGCTCATTAATAGCTAGTCAAATACCACGTCGGTTCGACCTTAAGGCAGGACAGTGACAGACTGGTTAGCACGTCCGCCTCACATTACCGAGATCGTGGGTTCGAATCCAGCCCCAGCCTTCCTGTGTGGCGTTCTACCCGTGCCTATGGGGGTTTACTCTGTGCACTCCGGTTTCCTCCCACATTCCCAAAAACATGCCTGGTTGGTTAAACTGAACGCTCTTGATTGTCCCTCGGTGTGATTAAGGGTGTGAATGTTTTTCTGTCCATGTGTGTCCTGCAATTGGCTGGAAACCAGTTCAGGGTGTACCCAGCCTACTGCCCAAAGACAGCTGGGAGAGGCCCTAGCACATTCTCGACCCTTGAATGGATGGATGGACGGTTTTACATTTAATTGAAAAGCCAATAAAGTGATAGATTAGACACCATGGAGACTGTAACCTTGAATCTATGCAATTGAACCAGTTATTGATATTTAAACAGAGGACTCGATACACAGTAAGATCGTTTCAACACAGACTGGTGTAGTGTGGATCCCAAAAAAACGCAGGCTCAGATAAATACAGATAACAAAAGATGAGAGAGGAGAGACCGATAAAGTAGTAAACAAAAATCCCTGGTGACAAAAAAGGCAGAAAAACTAACCGAGAACAGAAAGAGCTTGCCAACTGAAAGGTAAAAATGACCACCGAAATATACACAAAACAAAATGATAATAGTCCAGTAGCACGAACATAAGAAATAGTCACAACTAGTTAGCAGATATTCCCAAATAAATTCTATCAAAAGGAGAGTGACAAGTAGCAAGAGCAAGAGCACTAGAAAAATGGCACTTAAGCAACAGCGGCGAACAACTCAACTCAACTGTATTTATAGAGCCCTTTAAAACAGCCATCGCTGTATACAAAGTGCTGTACATGGAGCAACTATCATATATACAACAATAGAGCAATAAATCAGTCACAAAGACGGTAGAAAGCACCAAACTAAGATCAAGTCTGAGTCATGCTGAGTCAAATGCCAAAGAATACAAGTGAATTTTGAGGCGGGTTTTAAAGATGGGCAGCGAGGGGGCTTGTCGACCGTTCAGTGGAAGGTCATTCCAGAGAGAGGGACCAACAACGGAAAAGGCTCGATCCCCTCTGAGCGTCCGTTTAGTTCTTGGTACTTCTAATAATGTCTGGTCCGCAGACCTGAGGCGCCTGGCAGGTGTGTGGGGGCGGATGAGCTCAGAGAGGTAAGGTGGCGCGAGGTCATTTAGAGATTTGAAAACAAATAAGAGGATCTTGAAAATAACTCTAAAATGTATGGGGAGCCAGTGAAGGGATGCCAGAGTAGGAGTTATGTGCTCCCTCTTACGAGTACCAGTCAAGAGGCGAGCAGCGGCATTCTGGACCAGCTGGAGACGCTTAATGGAGGACTGGCTGACTCCAAAGTGAAGGGCATTGCAGTAATCGAGCCGGGATGTGACAAAGGCATGAATTACTGTCTCAAAGTGTTCATGAGAGAGGAGAATCATTTACAGCGCTCTCTGTAAACTAACGCACGTCAACTTCACTCAACTTCAAAATGTGACTACCTCCAAAGTGCACAAAGTGAAATGCCTTTCATTCACCCATTTACACACACTAAGTAACAGAGGCGAGCGCGTCAGCACATTTTGTCCGTCCCTCATTCTTCAGCGGCCAGGACACATTGTTTTAAGCCGAACCGAGCAGCAGTCCGTCATCATTATTTTAACCGCACCTCTGTCATTGTTTCCATGAGTAAATTTCACCGGTCCACTAGTTCGTCACTTGTCAATCCGTCCACAAAAAAATCATAGTCCAACTGATGAAATCTAAAGTTTGATTAAAATGGTAAATGGAGTGCACTATCTGTCAGTGTATCTACATCATACTTACCTTTACCTGAATACATTGTAGTCAAAAGTGCAATTCTGGCAGAATAAAGTGTCTCGTAAATCCTTGGGAAAACAAAATCAAGTTGCCATGATTATGAAATCTTTTTCTTTGTCATCATCTTTTTCTTCTTCTACTCCTTCTTCTTTTTATTCCCTTAGTTTATTGGCGTATTACACTTCTTTGGTGCAGACCCCCACCTACTGTAGACGAAGCGAAAAGCGTTTCCATATACAGTATGGTCAATGCGGTCCACTTAAGCAACTCTGCCCTATTCACCCCCACGAACAAACACAATAAAAAGGCATGTGTTCATGTCAGTTGTCAGAAAAATGGCCATCTGAAAGTGACGGACTGAAAGGTCCGTCGGTACTTGACCTGGTTAGTGATGATTATATCGACAGATTAAAACCCATGTCCGCCAGTGCTCAGTCTGTCTTTTTGTTTTCTTAGGTTCCTCATCGTTCGTCAGCAAAACAGGCATCTGACAGTGGTATGTATATATGGTAGTGAAGGGAACCAATGTTTTTCCAGTGCTCACAGCAAAAAGTAAAATTGACCCAATTGTTGGAGAAAAAAATGAAAAAAAAGGTTAAAACAAAATGAATATTAAAAAAATAATGCATAGGGTAAATGCAAGAAGTAAAGAAGACTGAAGAAGATGTTCAGCTCATTGGCAAGGAAGTAAGTGTGTTTTCCTTACCTTCAGCTATATCCATGCCAAGGCAATGTCCGACCTGCCCATTTCCAGTCCATCAGTGCAGTAGAACGCACCAAAGTCAGACTAGACATGATGTTTGAGTGACCTATTTGCAGCCCAAGTTGCCCTTTCCTGGTCACTTGGTGGAAATGGACCCTCTTGTCTGCAACCAAGCAGGCTAAAGGAGCACTCAAGCACAGGGACATTGTGGTCTTTGCCTTGGGGGCAGCACACCAAACTGGTGCAAGGTCACTCTATCTCACCAAGCTGGTGGTTCAGGTAGTACGTAGAGAAGAGGACGTGGGAAAATCCACTCAAGCTGTGGTGCAGTCAATGGAGCAAGGGCAATGGATGGCATAGAAAGGAGTGAAGAAGAGGAAGGTCTCCTGTAAAGAGGACTGGGAGATGTAGGCAATCAGTGTGATTTTTAACGTCAGGCCTCGGCCACCATGTCCTGCCTTTTCCCAAAAACCTCAACCAGACCAGACATGCTCTTGCTGTCTAAATCCAGCAACACACTTGGTGAGCTGTGAGACCAGCCTCACCCAATACCGTTACACCAAGCAGCATAAAAGGGTGTTTAAATGTGTTGCAGCCTTTCTGAAAAGCAAACAGACAAATACACCCTTCCTCCTCCATCATCATATTGGCAGGCAGAAACACTTCTCTGGAAGCGTGAGGTCAGGCCAGCCGTTCCACCGTTAAGGCCAGACATTTGACAGCTACGCAGGGCACAGGTCTGGAAGCTGCTGGCAGACTTGGACTGGAGCTCTACTTCGCAGCTGAAAGCGCGTCCGCCAAACCTGTGGCCAGGTATTGTTCTCTGGTCAGACTTATCCTGGCTTGTCTACATCGTCAAGCTGACAGTGCCCTTGAAGAGGATGCTGAAGAATGTCCACAAGCATACAGTCATAGAACATTGCAGTGCTGCTGAAAAGAGGAGTCAGTGGCTGTGCGACAAGTGAAATTTCTCCATCTTGGCTCTCAAGTAAGTGAATGAAAACATAGGGGGTGAACCTCAATCTGCTGGGATTCTCAGGTGTACTCTCTTGCAGTGTCATGGGGCTCTCAAGCAAACATCAAAGTGGAATGGCAGCTACTTGATAGCGGATTCTATCGTTCAATTAACCAGTTGACAGTCTCATACGTGTTTCATATATGGGTTTTTAAAATGGTGGGTCCCAACTTTTGTTTTCACCAGGACCGGTTTAAGGTCAGCCCAATATTTGTTGGACCGACAAATGTCTGTTGACAGCTGTTGCTGACAAACATTCCCATTCATACATTAGCGGATATACAGTATATTGTATGTTTCACTCCAAACATCTTTCTGGCAAAAGTTCGTCGTGTATGTGTGTGGAGTGACGTATAGCGGGGGGTGCTAACAGATATTCCCGTTCACACTTTTTATTTTTCTGCAGGTGTCTGTGTGGCCTGGTACCAAGTGGCCCGGTGGTTGCAGACCACCGGGTTAAAGGATATTGACATATAGTCCTATACTACAGACCTTGTTGTTGTAATTCATTCATTTTCCGACCCGCTTTATCCTCACAAGGGGGTGCGGGGGGTGCTGGAGCCTATCACAGCTGTCCTCGGGCAGTAGGCGGGGGACACCCTGAACCGGTTGCCAGCCAATCGCAGGGCACACAGAGACGAACAACCATCCGCACTCACACTCACACCTAGGGACAATTTAAAGTGTTCAATCAGCCTGCCATGCATGTTTTTGGAACGTGGGAGGAAACCGGAGTACCCGGAGGAAACCCAAGCAGGCCCGAGGAGAACATGTAAACTCCACACAGGGAGGCCGGAGCTGGGATTGAACCCGGTACCTCTGCACTGTGAGGTCGACGCACTAACCACTTGCTCACCGAGCCGCCATTGTTATAATGTAGATTTGGAATTCAGCACTGTTGACAGATTTTTCTGGTCTGTGTTTGGGCAGCCGAGTGGTTAAAAGCAGCTTGGCAGCAAAGGGCAACATACAGGTGTGAACCTTTCATTACGCATGGCATGTGTCTTGTCACTCATCCATCATTACTGGCCTCGTTCACATCTGAGCACTTTGATGTTGTTCATCTGCTGTTTGTCCCACCTGACCTCACACTAATTCACGCATACACATGCAGACACACACGTGCGCGCGCACACACACACACACACACACACACTTTTTTAAGTTCGTTATTGTTTTTATAGCACCACATTTGAGTTCAAGGATTGAGGAGGCTGTTTCTATTATTGTATCCCCCTGTAGACTGCTAGGTTTTTTTTCTTTTTAAGGGTGCAAACGGGTAGGTTGGTTATGCTGTGTATATCATCAGCGTGGTAGAGGTGATGATCAGAGTGGAGATTTGCAGGCTTTGGAAACCCAGCGTTAGTGCGGCTGCTTGTCATCACATGGGACAGATTAACCACAGCCAGCCTTTTTTTTTGTCCCTCCAGCCTCACAGTTCTTCCCACCAAATTCTTTCTGCCCTTGAACACCATTTATTTGTCCTGTTTTGGACACACTCATTACCACAGTACATTGTTATTTTTATAAAGAAAAAAAAAGACTCAGACAAATTATCCTTTGGTGCTTGCCAAGTGACAGATTTAATTTAATTTGATATTAGAAAATGGAATATTATAACCAAATTCGACAGAAATAGCTTTATATTACAGCAATTAGTGACTCTAACAGAGCGTGTTTACAAATGACAAGTATCTTGAAACAGTGGTACGGTGGAAGATACACTGCTGTCGTTTGATTGGTTGGCACAGAATTGTCACATCAATGTGTCTAACACCGGGGATCGGCAACAAAGTGCCCGCGGACACCAGGTCGACCTCAAGAACCACATGGTTAACCCACTAGCTTCTTCTAAAAGTAGCTCATCGCCGATGGGTATGTTGTAGAAGTGATCATTTGAAAATGTCTGCAATTGCAGTGATTTACAGAATCAAAGTGTGTCATATTCACATGTATCTGTTCCCTACTGTGTTGAATCAATGTTGATATGTATTGCGGGAAATCATTGACTTAATTGATCAGTGAGTTCACAGATCATCAATGATTAATAATAACATCTAATTGAAGGTAATTTGAGCATGTGTTGATTTAAAAGTGTCGAACAAACGAGAAGCCCTTTCTGCATTGATCAGTATTTACTAACTTAGAGTTTCAAAAAGGTTTGGCCAATACAATGGGAAGGACACAATAAAAGGGCTTTGACCACAGCTGCACCAATCTACAGCCCACAAACATCGATGAAAGAAACTTGAACCGAATAAGGTTTTACCATTCGAACCATCCAGTGCCGAACCAAAGTGAGCTTTACCGCTTGGTGTCCTGTCACGTAATTACAAATTTTATAATATGGTAGCTCCAGCACTGTCTGTTAGTTTTACGATGGCTCGTGTGGAAAAACATGGGACTTCCAGACAAGATAAGACGGAAGCCAGCTGAAGGATGAAATTATCTTACACTGTATGCCAGGCCACAACTAAGAACGTATGTTTTTTTTTTAGGTGCAAGTAATTGGCAAACCTGATTTAACCCAAGTTTGTAACTGTATGTGCTGGCCTTTCATGCTGTGGTTCAAATGTTACACTCTGTTAACTACAGACCTCACATTTGAAACACAAGTTCAGTTCAAGAATATATTGTAGCTTTAAAGAAAGAAGGAATTGGCTGATTAATAAAAAGCAACCGGACCATTAAATTTATTTGAAGGTGCAGAAGAAATGGTGAGAGACAACCATTTTGCATTATGTGGACTAATAATGGATTCATCATAGGAAAATGTCGCCAAACTTGATGGTTTTGTCATGGTTGTGTTCCGTTTGCAACCAACAGGTGGAATTGGATGGTTTCTCCAGGGTCGCACCTGTTGGTCATCATGTCATTAGCTCTTTCCTGTTGAAAGGCCGGCCACGCCAACCAAATGGGGTCGAATCGTGCTACTATCATGGGTTTTTGTTTGTTTGTCACTTTGAGTTTGGGCGTTTTTCAGGACGTTGTTTCTGTTATTAATTTACTTTGTCCAGTGTCCCTGTAAGTGGTTTTGATAACGACATTTAGTTTAGTACACCCTGCTTCTCCTGCCACCCTGTTCCGGCAACACACGTCCTGTGGCCGTCTTAGCAGCATACGTCCTGCGGCCACCATCCATTCCTGTCCCGGTGGTGCACGTCCTGCCACTGCCACCTCTTCCTGTTCCGTTGACGCACGTCCTGCACCCGCCACACATTCCTGTTTTGGCGGCACAGGTCCTGCGGCCGCCACGGGGTGACATTAGGACGTCTGGGATCCGTCAATTGCGGGGGGTACTGTCATAGGTCTGTTCCATTTGTGACCAACGGGTGGAATTGGAGGGCTACTCCTCCAACGTCCCACGTGTGGCTCATCATGTCATTAGCTCTTTTCTCTCAAAAGGACTGCCACGCCAACCACTCGGGGTCAGATCACAATGCTACTGTCATATGTTTTTGTTTGTTACTTTGAGTTTTGGAGTTTTTCAGGACTTTGTTTTAATGTTATTGATTTACTTTATCCAGTGTGCCCCTGTAAGTGTTTTTGTGAATGCATTTGGTTCAGTATACCCTGCTTCTCCTGCCTCCCTGCTTTTTTTTGGTCCTCTACCATCACGCCCAACCCGAAAGGTTTGTTCCTCCAAACTGCACATGACCAAAAACAAAGAATGGCCAAAAGCAGTCCATATGACCACCAGCCTGTAGCTATATTTCAGTCAGCACCATTACCCCCACCTCCTACGCTTCTTGTTACAGCACTCTCCCTTTTCCATGCAGAAAAGGCAGAGATCAGACCACACATACAGATGCAATACCTCCGGCCGCCATCCCCCAACCTCCAGTCCCCCAGCCATCTGTGCACGTCCCTCAGCTTGCAACTCCACAATAACAAGGCCTCGAACCTTTGCCGAGGAGTCAATCCATCACTGGAAAAAGAGAGAAAGAGACACGAAAAGAAAAGACAGAGGGTAGATGTGTGGGTTGCATGAAGAAGAGGTGAGGAAAAGCGAAAGTGAGATGGCATGAAACGTAATCACAGAAAGGGTCGTGTCGGGCAGAGGAGGGGAACAGATTAAATTAGCATAGTATTAGATATGGAAAATGATCTCTGTCAAAATCATCCACCGCACAATTATAATATGTTAATTACTTATTTCATTAAGGAAGTTTATTATGGCGGCGCAGATGAAATCATGCAGGCCGAAGACACCTGGAGGAAAAGCAGCGGTGCCTGAATCTCTCCCTCTCTCTCCGTCATTCTTCACTCTGATCACCCTTCTCTTTTTATTCCTCACAACACTTTAAAACACAATGTTTAATCACCTCTGAAAATTGCTGTAGGAGCATAATATTCACAAGAGATGTTCCATCTGTGTCACCAGTCTGATGTCGGCCAAAGCGCACAGAAGCAGTGCGGATGGGATCGAGTTGCGCCGTAATATTTGTAAGATTTGTGATCGTTCCACATTTGAAACGTGTTCAACAGTTAATGTGCTCAACAATTACTTTTACAAGTTGTACGATAAGAATATATTCAAAGCAAACTGTTGTCACTTAACTCATTAGAAAGCTTGATTTTTTTACTCCCAAAGCACAAAACCAACAAAACCCGTTTCCTTTGTTTTGTGACATTTCTCAAGTTTGCCAACAATTTGTCCGACATTTACATACAAAAAGGGGCAACGGGGTTTCTCTCTGGTTTGTTGGCTGCCTTCCTGGCTTGTCATTGATGGTCCAACAGAAAAACCATGATGATGACAGTCATGACCGCAGCAGCCTTGACATTAGGAGCTGGACGAGCAGCTGTGGTACACGGAGAGCAAACAGGAAGCTTGAGTGATGAGAAGTAGAGAGAATTCGGATAAGTAGAACAAAGTCAGGTTGCATTGACATGCCATCAAGATTGGTCAGAGGTGACTGATGAACCAAACCTGTTTCTACTTCGGTCAAAAACAAATCAGCATATTTTGTCAGGTTTAGTACCACAAATAAAATACAATTACCAGCCACCGCTATGCGTTATACTGCATTTAACGTTTAATCAGGCTTAAACCTGAACATGAGTGTGCAGACACTACAGTATGTTTTTAGGGTATTTCTTTCTACGACCACAAGGGTAGTAAAAACGACTTCAGTCACAAGCAGAACAATGTCAAAACATTCCATTTATATTTTACATTGAAAATGGCAGGGTGGCCCGGTGCTCCAGTGGTTAGCGCGTCAAGCTCACAGTGCAGAGGTCGTGGGTTTGATCCCGACTCCGGCCTTCCGGTGTGGAATTTCCATGTTCTCTCTGGGCCTGCGTGGGTTTTCTCCGGGTCCTCCGGTTCTCTCCCACATTCTAAAAACATGCATGGCAGGCTGATTGAACACTCTAAATTGTCCCTCGGTGTGATTATGAGCGTGAATGATTGTACTGTATGTTAGTGTGTGCCCTGCAATTGTCTGTCAACTAGTTCAGGGGGTGTCCCCCGCCTAGTGCCCCAAGACAGCTGGCATAGGCTCCAGCACGCCCGCGACCCGCGTGAGGATAGCGGATTAGAAAACGGATAGATGGATGAATGAAAAAGGCTTATTTCAAAGCTAATTTAGTTAACAAATTTTGACCCATATGTGTTGAACAGCCTCTGTTCAGTGAATACAAGCCCTTGTTGTCAATCAATGTTCAGTTTCGAAAGCTGTCAGCATTTGTTTGAGCAAAAAAGTAATGGTCTCGCACAATACCCCATTTCTTTCACAATCATAAAAAAGTAGATGACTGATATAAAATAAACATGTTGGGTTTTCAGACAACAATGATATTATAGCAACAAAAAGAAACAAGCTTGTGAGCACACAAAGCATCAGTTCGAATGATCAATATTGCATATTTCTCCCGATTTAAAAAGCAAAGGTCACATTCTCGTCATCAACAGCTTTGCTGGTGTCAAGTGTCCTCATTAAAAGAGATTTGTGGCACCCTGCTTTACCTCCTTAATACCTAAAACACAGCAAAAAAAAATTAATAATAAAAAAACTAACATCAAATAGCATGCCAAACGCAAATTGTCAGTTTTTGTTTCCAATTATTCAATCATCTTCTTTGACAATGAGCAATAACTGACCTTGTGAAAGTAACTTTAGCTTCAATGTTTTCCACACACGTTTTGTGCAACGACCCCCATTGTGATGACACCTCATAAAACAAACGTTCAAGACTAATCTGAAACAGGTGCATCCATTACTATTTCCAGTAGTACACAGGAGTGCTCATCCAAATACGGTTGACCGGCAAGGCACACCACTTTGGACCGACAGAAGAGATGTCAAGTATTGTTTTTTTTTTTTTGTTTTGTTTTGTTTTTCACCAGTATTCATTTTCCAAATAAATAAATTAACCAAATAAATTGTTAATTCTGACTTTCTTTTGTCTGGAAAATTTGTTGTAACGGTGCATACAGTGAAACTCCTCTACAACGAAATCATCTTTGCAGCAAGAAATTTTTCACAACAGGGGGTTTTTCACTGCAGCAAATTTGATCTCATATATAAACACACACACACACACACACACACACACACACACACACACACACACACACACACACACACACACACACACA
>JAOYNJ010000084.1:0-10515 GCA_025770055.1 Hippocampus barbouri
GAGTTTCAATGGCAAATCTCTATTTAAGTTGTTGTCACTGCATTTGCACAACTTCTCCACCGTCAGAAGAGGGAGGCTGTTTGGTAAGGTGAAAATGATCTGTACATAGGTTTGCAAAGTTGTCAAAACAAAAGTCTTTCGCGACCAAGTCAGTTTCATTGACCCAACTTGAGCACTGGCTTGTATTTGACAATAGAAAGTGGTACTTGGTGGGGCAGTCAGACAGACATAATCAACCTAATATGTGAACATAGAGGCGTTCTTGCTGTTCCCTAGATCAGTTAAATCAACAAACTGTCTTTTTCATAGTTTCTCATTTCATGAATTGATTTTTCAATTCAATATTCTGACATCAACCATGCCCAGTATGCTAATTTGTCAATAAGATTACCCAAACATCAGCACAGTTGTGTTCTGAAAGCAGTCAGTGCTTCTTGTTGGGGTAGTTCTGGTGACATTCCAGACAACGCGTGTTCCTAGTTTTCAACGCAATGCCTTGACCTCAGCCAGGCTAAATAGGCCACTGCATCACTAAGATTACTCAAACCTAAGCACTCACTTGTGTTCTGAAAACAGTAAGTGCTTCTCGTTGGGGGAGTTCTGGTGACTCCATGCTGCATTTGGCTTATTTTATATTCCTGACACATTTGAAAAATGTTCATTTTGATTACGTCAAATGGGAAGGCCAGTGTTTTTTTTTTCAAATTGCATCCTTTACGGTTGGCCTCGGCTGTGAAGTTTTCAGCAGACAGCTGTTCCTGCTGATCAGGATCTCATGAATTGACAACTAATACCTACATCAAAGAGGAGGAAGAAGAACAGAATATCTGTAAGCTGCCATTGACTGGTGGCCCTTTAAAATGTGAAGATGAGGGTCAAAGTGAAGCGAGCAGAGAGGCGGGGCCTCCAGGCGGTTGCTCATGACAATACATGACATCAGAAGGTGCTGGGGGATCACAAGCATGTGAAACTGACAAAAGCTGGAAATGTTCTGAATGTGGGAAAACTTGTGTTTCTGCGAGCATTTTGAAGAGGCATATTGTTTGCCACACTGGTGAGAAACCCTTTGCCTGCTCAGTTTGTGGCCAGAGATTCTCACAGGAGGGTACCTTAATAACACACACAAGAACACACACTGATGAGAAACCCTTTGCCTGCCTAATTTGTGGCCAAAGATTCTCTCATCGGGGAAGCTTAAAAATACACTCAAGAACCCACACTAGTGAGAAACCTTATGCCTGCTCAATTTGTAGCCAAAGATTCTCTCATGAGGGAAACTTAAAGACACAAGAACACACACTGGTGAAAAACCCTTTGCCTGCCTAGTTTGTGGCCAAAGATTCTCTCAGATGGGTCACTTAAAACGTCATAGAAGGACACATACTGGTGAGAAACATTTTGCCTGTTCAGTCTGTGGTAGAAGATATTCCTTGAAGGGATATTTGACAGCACACCAAAAGACACACACTGGTGAGAAATCTTTTGGCTGCTCATTTTGTGACAAAAGATATTCTCTGAAGGAAGATTTTACTGAACACACAAGAACACACCCTGGCGTGAAGCCTTTCTCTTGCATGGTTTGTGGTCAAAGATTCTCTCAGAAGGGACACTAAAACACACACACAAGAATCCACAGTGGTGAGAAACCTTTTCCCTGCTCAGTCTGTGGTCTAAGATTCTTTCGCAAGGTTGAGTTAAGAAGGCACACAAGTGCACACACTGGTGAGAAACCTTTTGCTTCTTCAGTCTGTGGTAGAAGACATTCCTTGAATGGATATTTGACAGCACACCTAAAGACACACACTGATGAGAAACGTTTTGCCTGCTCAGTCTGTCGTAAAAGATTCTCTCATCAGGGGAGCTTAAAAAGACACACAAGAACCCACACGGGTGAGAAACCTTTTTCCTGCTCAATTTGTGGCCAAAGCATTTCATGGAAATATCAGGCTAAAAACCATGAGTGTGTTGGTGCAATGCGCAGTCATCAATTAAGCTTTGGTTTCTCATCTGATTAGGCTTCATCACTTCATGCTCCAAGGATGACTGAATTCTATGCAGCATCTTGGAAGGTTCCTCAAAGAATGAAATGTTTGTGTTCGTTGTGTTGAAAATATTGTGAGTTGTCATCTTGTTGAGAATAGTTTTGTTTTTCATTTTGAGTTTTGGCTCTGAAATTTTGTTGTACTTTAGTTTGTGTGTTTGATCTTATTTAGACACTTTTATTTTTAAGAAAATGCTTTTTAGTATTATTTGATGTTATAGTGTTGTGGATGAATTGATAGTGAAGGAATTTTCATCAATACGCTTTCATATTACTTTTTTGCAGTTTTTCATGTATTCACAAGACACTTGCTTTTGTGTCACGGCTGCTTCATATCATCATAGTTGAGGTAACAGTTGAAAATATATGTAAATAATACTGTGTTTCTGAGTCTCAGCAAGTGGTGGTGAGTGTACATAAGGAAGTGAGAGAGAAAAGGCAGAAGATCCAAGTTCTTCTGTAGTTCTCTATTGAACCCCAGGCTGGCAGGTGTACCCCAATGGCTTGAAGAAGATCTGACATTTGTTTTCACACCATTGTCGGAAAAAAATTGGACAGGAGCATCAAATCTGCTCAAGATTTCACCACAAAATTAATATGAATGCAACACCAATATTCCGGAGGAAAATCCCACGGTTTCAGTGGTGCGGCCGCAGGATTGTTGCAAGTTTTAGGACATGATGAACAACTCATTTCCATATGTTCGACTTCTTTGTTTAGCCCGAGCCACCCAAAGGAACTTCTTACTATCTCTTATGTTCACGACTCCACTATGTCCTGCACAAAGGTGCTCTAGCATTTTAGTGTGCCCTTACAGTGGAATGATGATCCTCCTTCCACACAGCAGACACCCGGACTGGACGGTAAGCTTCCAACCTTCTATCGTAGTAAAGTTTCCAGTTAGAGTTATCATCTGCTGACCACCCATTTGTGACCATATCAATCACTGCTGATAAATCAGGTTCAGCACGTGGAGCCTTTTTCACAGTGGATGCAGTTATTGGTGGTCTTTCAATGTCCCTGGAGTGAAAGATTTCCACTGTGTTCGATTCAGCTTTTGTGAGTTTGGAGTGGGAACCTTAAAAGTCCATCTGCGGATCAATGAGCATTTGATTTGCGATGCTTGATGTCGTAGGAGTGAGCCGACAACAGTAAAGCCCACCGCTGAAAGACAGCGAGCTGCAAGAGATGGTAGTCCAAAACCTCCTTCACCTTTATGTCACTCCCTTCTCCTCTGCGCTCACTGACTTTGACTTGAATTGATTTGCACTGACAGAAATGCTCGCTTTGTGTGCACATACAAGGGTCGTGGTTTGCGCTGGAGCTGATCCCGGCTGTCTATGGGCAGTAGGCGTGGCACACCCTCAACTGGTTGGCAACCAATTGCAGGCCATTCACGGCCGAACAATCCCACTGAGGGACAATTGAGACGAAGGGGTGTCAGACTCATTTTTGTCGCGGGCTATTTTGGAGTTACGTCTTCCTCTGGAGGGCCGTAACACAGCTAAGCTGAATAAATGATATATATATATTTTTTACTTGTACACAACAAATTGATGGATCACTTGTTTTGAAATAAGTCAACTATTTCTTTGCTGAATTTTTGTACAAGTGAGTGTAAATAAAGTCACTATATTATTGCAAAAGCTCAACGTTATTTATTACACATGACAACTTGTGTGTTCCAATTACCTGCCATGCATGTTTATGGAATATGGGAGGAAAACGTACCCAGGAGGGTGAGAACAAACCAACTCCACACAGGAAGGCCAGAACCAGACTTCTGGACCTCTGCACTGAGGAAGACAGCCTAAACTAACCAGTGGACCACCGTGGCACCTCCAATATATTTTTTAGAAAAAATATAGTTATTCTGCCCCCAGTAATTGTATTACAGTACAGTGCCCCTAGTGGTGGAATTAGTTAGAGCCACCCAAAAAGTCAGTGGGGTAACCATTTTGATTCTTTTGACACGTTCAGGCACAATCTGTTAGTACATTTACACAGTTGTACACACTACTCTTTGTTGTGCAAGCTATTTATTTTCATATATAAGTATTTCATCAATTAATCTCTGTAAATACCATGACATTGTTAATAAGGTAGAGAATAGGGCTATCACGTAAGTGTCGTTTCATATGTATTATTGGATGCTGTACAAATATTTGTGTTGTGTTTATATGCAGTTTTACAAGAAAGACTTCCATAAAAATACCAAACGGTGGATTCTCATCTTCGTGTTTTAAAAATAAAATTGATATGGAAGTCGAACGAACCCGTATTGAGGCAACATTGAATGCTCTTAAAGAAGAGAGTGAAGCCGAAGCTGCACTCACTGCAGCAAAGGTGCTTGAAGCTGCCGCAAAAAGTGAAGGGAGTAAAGCTGACTTGGCTGTCTTCCCCCCTTTATCACCAGCTCTATCAAAACAACGCATTGAAGACTACATCGACGCACACTTCAACCCCCAAATAGACGAGAATGCCTTGAGTCCCCACTCACCACAGAGCAACAACGCAGCAAGTTCTCCACACAAAGTCAGCGACAGGCTTCCACGCAGGTACACAGATGTCTCTGACCTAGCTGTCCTTCTCACTCGTTGTGACCGTCTCACAGCCGGGTTCAAGGTGTTTGACAATCAGCCTGAGAAATATCTGTCATGGCGGTCTGCTTTCTATAATGCCATGGACGGCTTGGATCTCAAGCTTAGTGAGGAGCTTGACTTACTTACCAGATGGCTTGGTGGGGAGTCACTTCAGCATGCCCCGCAGATCAGAGCAGTCCATGTCAACGATCCAGCGGCTGGACTCAACAGACTATGGCAACGGTTGGAAAAGACTTACGGTTCTCCAGAGGTTATTGAAGATTGACTATTCAAACATACCTAAAATCTCTCCCAAAGACAACCGGCGTCTTCAAGAGCTTGCAGACCTCCTTCTGGAAGTAGAAGGTGCAAAGAATGAAGGTTACCTCCCTGGTCTCAGTTTCCTGATTCAGCTAGAGGCATTAATTCAATTGTTGAGAAGCAATACAACCTTCAAGAAACATGGGTCACTCAAGGGACCAAATACAAGAGAGAGAACTTTGTCCATTATCCACCAATCTCCTTTTTCGTAAACTTTGTGAACAGTTACGCAGAAATGAAGATGGATCCCAGTTTTGCCCTCCAAAGCGCCAACACAGCACTCTGCAGAGAGGATGAGAAACCTCCCATCAAGCAGTGGAAGAGTAGGACTCCCATCTCGACTAACAAAACTAAGGTTGAAGCCTCCAACCTTTCAGGTAGTGACAACCCTCCCATAGACCCTGAAAGACATTGTCCCATTCATAACAAACCACACTCTCTCAGGAAATGTAGGGGTTTCAGAATTAAGACCTTAGAAGAAAGGAAGAGTTTCCTTCAAAAGCATGTTATCTGTTTCAAATGCTGCATGTCCACAAACCATAGAGCCAAAGACTGTAAGACTGTAATTCGCTGTTTGGAGTGTGACAGCGATCGTCACATCTCAGCTCTCCATGATGGCCCGCCTCCTTGGATGGAAACAGAGCCTGTGACTTCCGAGGGTGATGGCAGGGAGCAAGCTGAGGAGAACTCCACTGTAAGTACATCCAGCTGCACTGAAGTTTGTGGGGAGGGCTTGCACGGAAAGTCATGTTCCAAGATATGCCTGGTCACAGTGTATCCCAGGGGATCTCCTGAACAAAAGAAAAAAATGTACGAAATGGTAGATGACCAAAGGAACTTGTCACTCGTCAAGTCCATCTTCTTCGACATGTTTAACGTTCAGGGAATGGTCTCTCCCTATACACTGAAAACATGTTCTGATACAACAGAAACCAGAGGAAGAAGAGCCACAAACTTCGTCATAGAGGCTATTGATGGCGGAGTATACTTGGCACTGCCAACACTCATTGAATGCAATTTGATACCGAATAACAGAGAGGAAATACCAACTCCAGAGGCTGCTTCACAGCATCGCCATCTCAAAACCATTGCTAACAGGATACCACTGCTTGACGCTTCAGTTGAAATCCTTCTGCTGCTTGGAAGAGACGTCCGAGTCCACACGGTTCGGAGTCAGTGTAATGGGACACACAATGCGCCATATGCCCAACGCCTTGATTTAGGATGGGTAATTATAGGAGACGTGTGCCTCAGGGGAGCCCACAAACCCACTCTGAACACTTTCAGGACAAGTATCCTGGAGAATGGTCGAGGCAGCTTCATCAGACCCTGTGAGAGCAGCATCTGCGTTAAAGAGAGGTTTACTGGAGAACACCCTCAACAACCTCCTCGAAACCTGGTTCCAGATGGTCTTTGCAAGCAGATCTTCAGTCACACTATTGAGGACGATAAACTGGCACTTTCTGTCAAAGACGAGATCTCCTTCCAAATCACGAATGAAGAGTTCTCAAAGGATGACTCCAACAGTTCGGTAGCTCCCCTTCCATTACAGTTTCCAAGGCAACGCTTGCCAAACAAAAGAAAGCAAGCCCTCAACCGTCTCCCGTTCCTTCGGCGTATTTTGAAAAAGAAGCCGATGATGAAAGATCACGATGTAGAATTCATGGAAAAGATTTTACGTTCTGGACACACAGAACCAGCTCCTCCTCTTACATTCGATGAAGAGTGCTGGCATCTGCCAAGCTTCGACGTCTATCATCCACAGAAGACTGTCAGCATCCAAGGTCGTTCAATACTAAGAGACATTACTTCTGATACCAGTGACTGGAATACGTCACTCCCACTGTCTACAGCTCAGAGAAGAGAAATGTGCATCCTTCGCGACGCATCCACCAAATCAGTAAGCGCTGTTGCTTACCCCAAGATGATAGACGACAGAGGTCAAGATGAAGTTGGGTCTACCTTCGGCAAAGCAGAC
This sequence comes from Hippocampus barbouri, assembly GCA_025770055.1. NCBI lineage: Eukaryota > Metazoa > Chordata > Actinopteri > Syngnathiformes > Syngnathidae > Hippocampus > Hippocampus barbouri. Next base: position 6,923 of record JAOYNJ010000084.1, read on the forward strand.
TTGCCATGAAGCCAAATCAGTGGAACAATGTGTCCACTAACCACAACCCATCTGATCATGCCACCTGGTCCCTACCAGCTGACCAGCTGGTCTTCTCTTCATGATTCCCAGGGACACTAGATAGAGGATAATACATTGATACTTGCCTTTGATGATGTTCATTGTTTTTTCCTGTTGGTTTATTGGGTTGCCATACTACAGATGCCAGGTGGGGAGTATTCTTCCCCCAGTAATTGCATTACAGTGCAGTGCAGTGCCCCTCGTGATAGAAGTATTGTATTACAGTTCAGTACAGTGCCCTTGGTGGTGGAAGTAGTTAGAACCACCCAAAAAGTCAGTGGGGTAGCCATTTTGAGTCATAACAGTGTAACAGTGGAGAGGTGTGACAACAACCAATCGCATCCGCTTTCTTTTGACACGTTCAGACACAATCTGTAAATACATTTACACAGTTGTACATACTACTGTTTGTTGGGCAAGTTATTTATTGTCATATATAAATATTTCACCAGTTCATCTCTGTAGATATTTACCAAGGATTTGTTGAATAAGCAAGAGAATAGGGTCTGTTACAAGAGTGTCAAATGTCATTTCATATGTATAGCTGGATGCTATACAAACATTTGTGTTGTGTTTCTATTTGTGTACAGTTTTACAAGAAAGACTTCCATAAAAATACGAAACGGTGGATTCTCATCTTCGTGTTTTTATTGGAGGATTGTTTAGCTCGCTGTCTACGTCATGCTCTCATTTCAAATGCATGGTTAGGGCAAAAGAATATCAGAATGAGATCAGGAACTCCAGTTATTTCAGCCTTTGAAGGAGGTGGTGTGACCTGTTTTACCGGAACCGAAATGCTGTCATCTGTGACACAGGTGCCATGGTGACCACTATCTGTGCAAAAAGCAGCAAAAGCAAAGACAGCGCAACAGATGGATGCACACATTGCAATGTAGTAGACCTTTGATTCTTTGCTCTTAACCCTCCTGTTGTCCTCGGGTCAAAATGACCCGTCACTGTATTAAACAAACGCTCATACATCCATTGTGATGCACACACACATTAACTTGCATGCATTATGCGTTTTGTTGGGCGCTAACATGACACAACAAAAACAACTTTCTTTTTGACAACCCCTTACTCCATTGTGAACAGAAATGAATCACCTTTATTCGTTTTCTATTAATTTTTTTAGAGTATTTAGTAGCATGGTGGCCCCTTTCTTAACACCACTACAGTAATTAACCAACAAACCTTGTTCATGTCGTCAGATTTTTCACATTGATTTAATGATCGATATGGTAGCTCATTGACATGAAGACAGCATGCAAGTTCAAACACAAACAAACCCATCCAAGCTAATTGCGGCTGTTACTCCTCCATTTAGGTGTTTGAAAACAGGAAGGTGGTGAGAATGCCGCGTTGGCTACTCTGATGCGCTGAACCACATGCCCAGGGTCATGACACAGTTGATGGCGAGCGTCTTGGCGAAGATGAGGCGGAAGGTGAGGACGATGAGGGACAGGAGGTTCACCTTCTCGTCTGCCAGCAACATGCACATCTAACTCAGCCCGACAGACTGCGCCTCTCGCATGTTCGATACTAACCTGGCACTAACACGTCCTAGCACCGCCCTGGTCCACTTTCACCTGTGGCGACCAAACAGGAAGCAGACCTGAGGCGGTGACTCCCTTAAGATGACTGGAGGCCTCACCTGACCTTCCTCACCTTCCTCGCACGTGTCGTCATGTGCGGCTGTTATCAGTGCCACCTGGTTGTAGAGCGAGCCGTCCGATATTCGCACGGCGCGAGATTCCTCGAACGTGTGCCCTTTTCCCGCCCTCTCCGTGTCGTTGTGTCGGCTGAAGCCGGTGGCAAGACACGCCGTAGACAAGTTTGTAGAAGGATGGCTCAAAGTCCTCCCCTAAAGCAACACCAAATAGGACTCACCATCGCCGCATGTTTGCAGAGTGGGCTTGGTGCGTGGGAATCTCCCGTGGAGAAAAATCCGTATTTAAAGTCGGACTCGGGATACTGTCTTATGAAATGTAGCCTTATTTTTCTTGGAAGTCGGAGGCTCCTCTTCTGTCTTCTGGCTGGGCCCTTTTCCCTTCCCTAAGGAACTATCCAAAGACGTTTGTATTTTTACTCATTTTGCTTGCTCTTGGATTTCATTTTAGCAGTAACCTATCACGTGACCGAGAAGCGCCGCCTTCACCTGCATCAAGAGTGGCATACTGTAGACGGATGTAACACAGGACCCGGTAATTTTTCAAAATAAAACACCTTTCAGAGTCCAAAATAAATAAAACGGAAGGAATGTAAGTCATTTATTCTTTCTGTGCGGCCCAGTACCAAATGAGCCGCGGACCGGCACCAGTGTAGTCCCCTCGGAAGTTGGGGACTCGCTCTAAGTCATTCAGTTTTCAAGAGCTTTGACAGTGAGCGAACTTTCTTTACCACTGCGATTCAGTCTCCTGCCACAAAAAAGAGATGTCTCGCATAGCACCAAGACACAGCCAAAGTCGTCCTTAATGATTTATCCGACTTAACAGCAGTCAAATTTTCTCCAAGTCAAACAACAAAATAACCGTTTTGCACTTTACCCACCATTTTATTGTTATGCTCTCATTTAATTTTGTTGATTCTTTTTTGTTTTTTGACGGTCGACGGTGCATGTCACGTGACCACAATCAAGGACTTGCCCACAGGTGTGCAGTGTCTCTAAGTAATAAAAACAGGTGAGCCGGATGCCCACTCAACACGGAGCAAGTTGTGTCGAAATAAAACTCTGCTGACACCTTTCCCAATGTTTTCCTTGCACGGTGTGATTTGAGTTGTGTAGCATGAAAGATTTTTGGAGCTTCCAAAAACAGTCTTTCTCAACGAGAACCGAACTAACTTCTTGAAAAACCCGGGAAAAAAGTGTTGCGTTCTTCCAAAAATAAATAATTATACAAACGAAAGAGCTCTCACCTGTCTACATAGATGTCGACTTGTGGTTCGGACTCAAGTTGCCGTGAATAAAATTCTATGCTTTGCATCCGCCTGCCAGGTTTTATTTTCCCATGTTGGATTTTCTTCAAATTAAGCAAATATATTTGGCAATTGAACAACCTAACAGCATATTTTTAAACTTCTACATTTTTCACTGAGTGATGCAGTTCTGTCTTGACTGTCCTACAATAACTTTCAAATGAAAATTAGTGAAAAAGAACACTAAACATTGAAGTTGATGACACATGCAAAACACAGTCCCTTCATGTTCTGACTTGTGGCAAAAGCATCTGCCATGCTATCAAATTGAGTGCACACTCACTCTGGTTCCACCTCCAAACATTAAGTATGCCTTTTAATGATGACAAAGCAATGGTCTTTTATTAAATATTTGTTTTCACTTATAGGCCTCCACTGGCACTCTGGTCCCACTTCCAAAAATTAACCTGTTGTAATTGCTGGTCACACGTCAGTTGTTTCCTTGACACAAACCTCCTTTTGCATCATCTTTGTCTAGTCGCAGGGGTGGGCAAACTTTTTAGCTCGGGGGCCATATTGATTTCTAAATTTGACAGGTGGGCCGGGTCAGCACAAGA
>JAOYNJ010000085.1:0-10485 GCA_025770055.1 Hippocampus barbouri
GGCCAGCCCTCTCTAGCCACTGATAGGACTTCTTGAGATCAGCCACTTCAGTTATGGTCCGGTGGTACATCCCGTGTAAGGGCTTGTCCTCCCATGATGGTCCCTCTTCCAGCACCTCATCCTCTTTTCCCCATTGTCTGAGCCATTCTCTGAGTACATCATCCGTTGGAGCCTTCTCCTTGATGTATCCATGGAGCTTGGATGTTTCATCCTGGACAGTGGCTCTCACACACACTCGTCCCCGGCCTCCTTCCTTATGGCTTGCGTACAGTCTCAGGGTGCTGCATTTTGGATGGAAGCCTACATGCATGGTGACGAGCTTTCGGGTATTAACATCCGTGGTCTGAATCGCTTCCTTTGGCAACCTTATTATTCCTACAGGGTATCCGATACACTGGCAGGGCATAGCTGTTGATTGGCCGCGTCTTGTTCTTGCCATTGAGCTGGCTTCTTGGGACTTGCCTCATCCGCTGGAGGTATTTGGCCGTAACGGCTTTCCTTGTTGCCAGTTCGAGGTTGCCATTGACTTGTGGTATACCGAGGTACTTGGAGCGCTCCTCAATGTCTGCTATTGTTCCTTCAGAGCAGTGATGCCCAAACTTTTTCCTGTGAGGGCCACATAACTTTTCACTTCTCTGATGGGGGGGGACGGTTTTTAACAGAAAAAGTGTGACTGCAAGAGCACCTAAACATAAAAAAAAATGTGTTTTCCAGAAACCCACACAAAATCAAATAACCTTTTCTGGATTTTTCATTGAACAAAAGTCAGGAAATAAATAAGACTATTCATGAAATGAATAATAAATAAATAACTCTCACCGGGTTCCTCACAGAAGAAAAGCCAATGACACCATTTACGAAATAAATAATTTTGCTCTGATGAAGTTTATGCATGACACCAGAACCTTGAAGACAGAATCCCAAGTCAATACTTTGCAGCACAGTGCATGCTTGCTGGTGTATTAGGCAGTGAATTTGAAACCCCGTTCTTCCATCTCTCGGTTCATGCGTCTTATTAGAACCCCGAGACGCGCCCACCATACTTGAAGCCCCGTCACTTGTGTTGCTGGCCAGCTTTGACCAGCCCAGGTCAAACTCTTCCATAGTTTCGTGCATTTTGCCGAAAATATCCTCCCCCGTCATCGTCCCTTTGAGACTTTGGAGGGCTGCCAGCTCCTCGCACATCTCAAAGTTTGCGCTAACTCCACAAATAAAAATTGCGCTGTGCCCTGCATGTCAGTGATCTCATCCAGTGCGAATGAAAATAATTCAAATTCTTTCGTCTTCTGCTGCAGCTGAGCATATCCATTACCGGCGATTTCATCAATCTGGTCATTGTACTCGCTGATCGACTTGCGGCATTAAAGACGTCTTGATTCTCGGGACACACCTCCTGCACGACAGCATTCATGCATTTCTTGCCAAACTTTCCATCAGTAAAAGGTTTACCGCTGCTTGCTATCAGTTGAGCAACCCGAAAACTAGCCCAAACAGATGGCTGGTTCAGCTGAGCAGTTTGTCTGCTCGCATTTAGCCATCGTACCTGTCTTTGTGACAGAATTCATGGTGTCTCCGCAGATTGTATTGTTTGAATATCACCACCGCCTCCTGACAGATGAGACAGCCTTTTCTTTGCCTTGAACAAAAAATAAATAAATAAATCGTTTCTCCACTTTGGGTGAAATACCCTGCATTCCAAATCCTTTTTTTTTCTGACCTAACCTTTTTGCCATGATTACATTATCTTTGAGAGGGGCGGGTTCAGGATTTTTTTCTGGGGTTGCCAGATAACGAACGTCACAGACCGCAGAAGGATGGAACAAATGTCACGTTATATGTGTTTATAAAATAGTTACTAGCTAATAGTTAATAATGAAAGTAGTTCAGAACTAAGGAACACTTTTGTGCAAAAGCCCAACTCTATGATCAAATACAAATACACATCGATGAAAAATAAATCAAAATACTCTCTGGTAATGTTCAGGGGGGCCGGACCAAATGTGGAAGCGGGCCGGATTCGGCCCGCGGGCCATTACTTTGGGAACTGCGACTTCAAGAAGAGAGACCCCTTCAGTGTGGACTACCTTGCCTTTCTTAGTCACCATCCGACTGTATTTCTCAAGCCCGAATGTTATCTCGATGTCACTGCTGTAGATCCTAGTTGTGTGGATTAGGGAGTCTATGTCCCTTTCGCTCTTAGCAGACAGCTTTATGTCATCCATGTTGAGGAGGTGGCTGATCGTAGCTCCATTTCTGAGGCGGTATCCATAGCCAGTCTTGTCGATTACTTGGCTTAGGGGGTTCAGTCCCACGCAGAACAGCAGTGGGGAGAGTGCATCACCTTGGAATATACCCCATTAGATGGACACTTGGGTAAGTGGCTTGCCATTGGCTTCCAGTGTGGTTTTCCACATCCTCATCGAGGTCGCAACGAAGGCTCTTAGGGTCCTGTTCACCTAATACAACTCCAAGCATTCAGTGATCCATGTGTGTCATCGAGTCATTGGCTTTCTTGGAATCAATCCAGGCTGCACACAGGTTGGTATTTCGGGACCTGCAGTCTTGTGCGACTGTTCTGTCAACCAGGAGCTAATGTTTGGCTCCTCTGTTATCTCTACCAATGCCCTTCTGTGCTTCGCTCATGTATTGATCCATGTGTCCACTTATCTTCGCTGCAATGGTGCCTGACATGAGCTTCCATATTGTGACAGGTTATTGGCTGATAGTTGGATGGAACTGCACCCTTTGAGGGATCCTTCATGATCAGGATCGTTATGTTTCATTTATCATTACAAACGGTAATGTTGCACTGAAAGCCTACAAAAGACAGAAGCTGTTACACTTTTAATAATATATAAATATTATAATTAATTATTATAATAATTATAATTAATTAATTATATTTCAAAATAATTCATTCAAAGTAAATTATCCCTGTGCTGCATTGCAGACTTTTTGCAATGAATTGGGATGATTTTCTTTTTATTTATTTACTTTTGAATGTCTCGACAGTGTCTTCTTTTAGCTGCCACTTTTTATCGGGAAGCTGTCCAATTGACAATCGACAATAGCAAACATCTAATTGTTATTGTATTAATTCTTCTATCACCAAGAGAAAAGCATGTCGAATGAATCTCCGGAAAAAACTCACAGTATATTGACGCAAAGACGACTTTGTGTATATTGAGCCGACGAGCATAGATGTTGTAGAATGATCTTATATTCTACTACCAAGCCGACAAGCAGTCGAAGTCGAAATAAACGTGACCACGGGCATTCTCAACAAATTTCATGAATATATTTGGTACCTGGGTCGGGGACGGAAAAGCTGTGGGTTAACGACAAAATGGCTACCCACATCGTTAGAAAAACAAAAGGAAACTAGAAGAACTAACGACACTTTTTCCATAGGAAACACAACACAGACAATGTGAATGACAAACAGTGTGAACAAAATAATTTAGCTCGTCAAGTGGATATAATTTCTCCCGGTGATGATTTTTGTACTGATGGAGTCTGGACTGCAAAGTGTGTGTGAAGTCTCAGGTTGACATATGGAAGACTATCGATGTGAATGACGCCCCGACATACAATGCACACAAATAACCCAAATGCTGGACATAAATAAAACATTTTGGATACATTTCACAACCCTGCAGTTCAGTCCACAAAATATCCCATTTTTTTTATTGAGAGGTTTTGACCTAGATGAAGAATAACCTAAAATAGGGTAAACGTTTCATCACCCTGCAGTTGGATAGATAAAACAACTCTCTCATTTTTTTAGTGTGTAGCAAACTCGTATGCGTTGAAAATGTTGCAATGAAAAAAAATTGGTGGTATCATCATGAAGATTTGATTTCGCTCAGTGTTCATGTTGTTGTTTCTCTGTTTTGGTTTGCTGTGATTAGCGGCGAGTCAGGTGCGGGAAAAACGGTCAACACAAAGCGAGTGATCCAGTACTTCGCTATCACCGCTGCTCTTGGAGAAACAATGAAGAAAGGAGTATGTTGCCTTCTATTCACTCCAAAATGTTTGATGACCGTGTGATACACGTGTTCGACTGGTTAGTGTGTCAGCCTCACAGTACAGATGTGCAGGGTTCGATTCCGGCTCGGGCCTTTGTGTGTGGCGTTTGCATGTCCTCCCCATGCCTGTGTGAGTTTTCTCCGGGTACTCCAGTTTCCTCCCATACTCTAAAATCATGCGTGGCAGGTTAATGGAGCACTCTCAATTGTCCCAAGGTGTGACTGTGAGCGCGGATGGTTGTTCGTCTATGTGTGTTCCCCCCCCCCCCCCCTCCCTACTGCCCGAAGACAGCTGGCAGAGGCTCCAGCATGTCCCGCGACCCTTGTGAAGATAAGCGGATCAGAGAATGGATGGATGGATTTAGCATGTGACGCTTGTTACAGTGTGGTAACGTTACACGCTAGTTTTGCTTTGGATGCTATATATCTGACTGTTAGCACCACATCTGTTTGTGTGTTCTTAGGGATCATTGGAGGACCAGATCATTGAAGCGAATCCTGCCATGGAGTCCTTTGGAAATGCTAAAACCATCCGCAACGACAACTCCTCACGCTTTGTGAGTACAACCGCCGCCAGTGATGAGAAACTTCACATTATTATGACCACTGTTGAAAAATAGATAGCTTTTGCAAAGACCTAGCTCCCTTGTGCAGTATGCCTTTGAAAGTTACAGCCACCATATCAATGCCACACTTGGAAAAACAACCAAGGCTAATATCTGTCACAGAAGAGTGTCAAACCAACACATTAAGCACTCAATTTACAATTGCAATAATTCAAAATAAAATGGCAAAAAACAATCATCATCTTGCAAGACTTATTAGCTGTGCTGAGTTAAGCCCAATTTTAGTAGTGGAATTTTGGTCACTGAGCTCAGAAAAACCTTGCATTATTTTTCAATGAACACCACATAGTTTACCTTGGATTAGACAAAGCTGCAAGTGATGATTTTTGAGGGATTCATATAATTGGAGACAAATAACAACTTGGCCTCATGTTTGTGCCTTTTTTTAACCTAATAATCGCAAAGTGTTTTTTTCATAGTTGCTTCCAAAACTTTGAGACAATGCACCCATTTTACATTAGAAAAATTGCATGACACAACATCAACAAGAATTTCATTTTATCTGTGAACATAGAAGAATTAATGATCCTTAACATAATGATGTACTTTTTATGAACTCGCTATTAACTTACTGGTCATGTTTAATTTAAGCTGATATACTTGCAGAAAGACCGTTTTTTTGTATGCAGTGTTGCCACAATTAACTTGAGGAAACAACTGAATTAGTTTACTTATGACTTCATTTTAAAAGTAACCTCGTAAATTCACTGATTACTTGATTTAAAGTTATTTATTGAGTTACATTCAATAGTTGCGGTCTCAACATAAAAATGTCAATTTTGCATGTACTTTGTTATAAGTGCATTTTTTGGAGGATTGATTATTAGTTTTTATGGAAGATAAAAATAAAAACATTAAATATTCAACAATATTGCTTGACTAAAATTAAATTAAAAACGTGTTTTTATTTTTAAAAAACAGCATTTCTTGAGTTCACTTATTGTACAGTTAATTGGCTACTTCTTTTTTGACCTGACATTTAGCGGTTCTTACAGTATGGAAAACATTTGTAATGTACATTGTATAAATTGGTGATATTAGGCCAGTTGTTCACAGTATGAAAGTAGATTGGAATGAAAACATGGAGCAGAAACTGACTAGGCAAGCTGAAGCATCCCATTGCTGCCTCAATGGATGGAGGGGGAGGAGGGGAGGGGTCCCGGGTGGTGGGTCCCATCCCTTACTCAGCAACCAACATTTTCGTTGTTTAAATTTGGTTGGAAGTTATTCAATGAAAAAAAAGCCTTAAAGGCTCAGACAAGAGTTGGGACCTGAGAGAGACTGAATTACAATGAGCAGAATGCAAATATTTATATAGTCTTCTGGGAAAGTCCCTGCCCCCTAAATTGGTCAGGAATTGTGATGAGCTAATTTCCGAGCAATGAACTAGTCAAGTCAAGTCAGAATCAGAATCAGAATCGCCTTTATTGTCATTGTATTGCATACAACAAAATTTGGGTGCCACTCCATAGTGCATATCGTAAAAAAATAAAATAACGGTTTAATAAATACAAACAACAACACACAACAACAGCAGCAGTAGTGGTAGTATGGAACTGAGGCTTATATTGCACACAGGACGCATATTGCACATGAAATGGCTGAGATATTGCTCATTATTGCACATAGTGAGGTAAGTGAGTTTAGGTTTAAAATGCAGGAGCTTTGATTATTTTCTATGGTTATTTATTGCAATAATGGCTCTCGGAAAAAAAAAACTGTCCCTGAATCTGCTTGTCTGGGTTTTGTGTGATCTGTAACGCCAGCCCGAGGGTAACATGACAAACAGGTGGTTGCTGGGGTGGGATGCATCCTTGATGATGTTGGCAGCTCTGCTGAGGTAACGTGAACTGGCAATGTCCTCCAGTCTGGGCAGAGAGCAGCCAGTGATCTTCTGGGCCAGATTTATCACCCTCTGCAGCACTCTCCTGTCTGCTGCTGAGCACCTCGCATACCACACTGTAATGCAGTACACCAGGGTGCTCTCGATGGTAGCTCTGTAGAACATCACCAGCAGCTTCTCCTCCAGGTTGTTCCTCCTGAGCACTCTCAGGAAGTGGAGTCGCTACTGGGCTTTCCTCACCACCGCCGTGGTGTTGGCTGTCCAGGAGAGGTCCGCAGAGAGCTGCACACCCAGGAACCTGGTGGAGCTCACCTTTTCCACGCAGTCCCCATGAATGTAGACTGGCGGTGGGTCTGCTCCTCCCTTATGAAGTCCAGATCATCTCTTTTGTTTTTGTGGTGTTCAGTGGCAGGTTGTTTGCTGAGCACCACGCTGTCAGTCGGTTGACCTCGTCTCTGTAGTCAGACTCATTCCCCCCTGAGATGAGTCCGACCACGGTCATATCATCCGCAAACTTAATTCTGCTGTTTGAGAGATGGGTCGTAGAGCAGTCAAATGTGTAGAGAGTGAATAATAGAGGGCTCAATACACATCCTTGAGGAGAACTGGTGCTGAGTGTGATGGTGGAGGAGAAGTGGGGGCCAAGTTTGACGGAGTGTGGGCGATCCGTGAGGAAATTTTTAATCCACTGGCAGATGGAGGTGGAGATGTCCAAGTGAATCAGTTTTTGGACCAGAATCTCCGGGATGATGTGGTTGAAGGCTGAGCTGAAGTCCAGGAAGAGCATCCTCACGTAGTTTCCCGCGTGCCCCAGGTGACTCAGCGCGGTGTGGAGTGCTATGGTTATAGCATCCTCGGTGGACCGATTTGCCCTGTAGGCAAACTGGTAAGGGTGCAGAGTGGGAGGCAGGCAGGCTCTGATGTGCTGTGATACTAGTCTTTCAAAACATTTCATGACCACAGGCCTAAGTGCAACAGGCCTGTAGTCATTGATACTGTCAGCTGCTGATTTTTTTGGGACGGGGATGATAGTGGAGGCTTTGAGGCAGGATGGGATGATGGCCTGTGACAGAGACTGGTTGAAAATCCTGGTGAAAACTCCAGCCAGTTGGTCCGCACATGCCCTTAGTACCTTACCAGGTACGCCATCCGGGCCAGCCGCCTTCCTGGAGTCCACAGACTTGAGCACACGTCTCACTTTGTGCTCCTGAAGTGTCAGTGTGGAAGTGCTGGGGGTGGTGTGTGTGGAGTGACTGCTGGGGTTCTGGCCGCTTCAAAGCAGGCAAAGAAGTGGTGAAGTTCCTCTGCCAGCGAGGCATCAGTCCTAGCATTCACCGCGTTGCTGCTTCTGTAATTCGTGATGTGATTTATTCCCCGCCACATCTTCCTGGGGTCATTCACGGCGAAGTGGTACTATATTTTCCTCTTATAGGCCGCCTTGGCCTCACTAATGCCTCTTTTCAGGGCTGACCTGGCCGCGCTGTACAGGGCCCTGTCCCCTGACCTGAAGGCGGTGTTGCCTTTTTTTAGTTGAGACTGGACTTTTGTGTTCATCCAGGGTTTCTGGTTTGGAAAAACCCTGACCCTTTTGTTGACGGTGACAGTGTCAACACAGTTTTTGATGTCGGAGAGTACGGTGTCAGTGTACTCCTGCAGGTTGTGGTTGAAGAATAAATTCCATTGAGAAGCAGTCCTGTAGCTGAGAGGGGGCTCCCTCAGGCCAAGTTTTTATTGTTTTTGTCTGTGGTTTCGTCTTCCTCAGCAGGGGAGTGTAAGTGGGGGTGAGGGAGATGAAGAGATGGTCAGGTATCATGATGGGGGAGGGGATGATCCAGCAAGATGGGGGAGGGGAGTGACTCTATAAGCCTGTTTAATGTTGGAAGAAACATGGTCCAAAGTATTGTCACCTCTTGTGGCGAACTTCACGTATTGGACGAATTTAGGAAGCACAGTCTTTAAACATGCTTGGTTGAAATCGCCGGCGATAATACAGACGCCATCCGGGTGAGCAAGCTGCAGTTTGTTTATACAGGCGAGCAAGAAGCTAAGGGCTGTGCCAACGTTAGCATCAGGTGGGATATAAACAGCTATCACAACAACAACCGTGAACTCCCTTGGGAGATAAAATGGTCTGCACAAGACTGCCAGAACCTCTAAGTCAGGAGAGCAGTGCGTATCGATGATCCTGTTGTTATTACACCACTCATTGTGCACGTAAACACGTCCCCCACCTCTACTCTTGCCCGAGTCGCTGTTTCTGTCCTGCCGGTGAAGCGTACGGCCTGCTAGCTCGACTGCAGCGTCGGGGATCAGCGGGTGAAGCCACATCTCCGTAGTGAAAATAACGCTGCAGTTCCGCACAAAGCTGTTTGTGGCCAACTATAATTCCAATTCGTCGATTTTGTGAGTGATGGATGTGGCGTTGGAAAGGAAGAGACTCAGTAATGCTGGCCTGTGAGGTTGTTTCCGTAGCCTAGCATCTGAGCCCGACCGGCAGCCTCGCTTTTGCTTCTTTTCTCTCCGCCACCTTCTCCGCTTCCTAGACGGGCTGGTAATCCACGAACAGCCTCGCTATGTCTTCTCGGATGTTGAATTTGTGATGGAAACCTCCGGTAATGGTCAGATAACAGCCAGATTGGACGTCAGACCGAGGTCAATAAGTTCCTGACGACTATAGGTAAGAGCGGTTGTGCAAAACTCAAAAAAATAACCACGAAATAAATATATAAAATAAGCACCGAACTGGAGAGAAAAGAGCCGCTGCACCCGTGCGCGCCGCCATCTTGAATCGTTGTATCGGTCAAGTCAAGTCCAACTTTATTGTCAAATGTGCTGTATGAGGATAGATAACATTTCCTCCCTCTTAAACAAACAGACAACAGACAACAAGAGGAGCGGCTGGGTGTGCCCGCGCCCTAATCAAAAGAACACTTAACATAATGACAAAATAATACAACACAACACATAAAACAGACAACAGACAGTCGTGCCATCTTAACCACTTTTCCTCCATTCACTTTGTTGTTTGAAACAATAGTAGATGACAGAGGAGCGAATCAAAGTGTCCTTTTCACCAGTGGATCAAAGACGTCATGCTGGAATGTGCACATGTCTGCTACAAGCTAAGCTTGAAAGCAACAAGAAGCTGTAGAATCCATTAACGAAAAAGAGAGACTGGCTCTCTTCTCCTGTCCTATGTAAATCCGCTTCAATTCCAAGCCGCCACTCCCAGTTCCACATAAAAATCGGCGCTCTGTGCTGATGCTCCTTTCTTCTCATCGTCGGCTCCTCAAGCCAGGCATCCATCCAGCCGCAGACTGTCCATCAGCACCGACCTATTCGCTGAACAAAGCAGGGCTGTGAAAATGCTGCCTTTTTCAGGCGCAAGACACAAGCACCCCGGAGCTGTCCAGCAACGACAGTCAAATGGCCCTGACAAGAATGCTGAAAACAATCCACATCAGGTCCACACAACATAACAACAAAACAAAGTGAAGAAACAAACCACAAAAACTCCAAAAAAAACGCAAGGCTCTTAAAGAGCACTTGCCGACAGCTGCCTCCTCAGGCGCCATCTTGGAAAATAAATAAATAAATAAATAAAAAACAAAACTAACCTTTAATGGTGTCTCTGTTTTGGCTTAACATTGTTACGAAGTCCTGGCAATGATCACATGACATATACATATACATACATACACATACATATACATACATACACATACATATTTTATATATATATATATATATATATATATATACAGTAAATATTCTCTAGTGCGGACTCGTGTTTGTGCTGTCCAATATGTCCTGATAACAGAAATTCCTCATTTGGGAAATAAGCATGGTACATGTCCTTTATGAACCTGCAAGTATGTTGACAAAATGCACGTGAAACAACACAATCAATCAAATACAAAAATATACTGTCCAAAAACTGTTTATATAACAAAAACTGCAATACAGGTGTATCCAAAAAAAATCACAA
>JAOYNJ010000086.1:0-45106 GCA_025770055.1 Hippocampus barbouri
TTTTTATACTTTTTAACTTGTTTAAAAGTATATTGGTTTTTTAAATTTTTGACGTTGCTTAATCAAGCAATGTCTATGCGAAAGCGTATTTTTTTGCTTTTGCTAATGAAAACGAAACACTGCACCCAGAATTTTGTATAGGGATAACGAACGTTAAGATAAAAACTTTTTAGCGTAGCGTTAATAAAAGATTTTACGACCCTATACATAAATTCATGACACACAGATAGCGCCATGATAGTGTCATTGCGCTTGCTGATGTGTCTTTGCACGTGTTAAAAGCGAGAACGTTCCGTTCGAGCGTGTTTGATTAAGCAAAAGGAAAAAATTGTTTAATCTAGGTGATACCTTTGTATCACTTCCATATTTGGTTTTTATTTTAATGGTGAGTAGGATTGCTTGGCGTTATGGCAAGCCTACTCACTCCTTTAGTAGTGTGAAAGTTTTGATATATGACTTTCACACGTAGGGATTGGATTTTCAATTTTATGTATAGAAATTAAAATAAGTCTATTAGCTACAAATAATGCTAATAGACTCATTTTTTAATTTTTCATTCATTGTGAAATTTTTTTATTTTTCTTTTAGCGAGATACTTATCAATCTTGTAACTATAATAGTATCCATAATTAATAATACTTTTTCTCGTTTTTGATTTATTTATTGTAGCTATCCTAATAAAGTATATCAAAGCAGTTACAAACATTATCACTTCTATTGATCCCGAAATGAAATTATAATCATACCTATTAAGTATAGATGTAATATTTATAATCATATGAATTATAATTGGCAATTTAATATCTCGAGTCATTATAAAAACTAATGTTAAAACTATACCAGAAGCTAGGTAATCTCCAATATGTTCTATATCAGTACATTTAGCAACGTGCATATAGCTAAATAGTAATGAAGAAAAAACAAAAAATGTGCTAGTTCCTAGGAAGTCATGCTTTTTTTTGCTTCTTTTAAATAAAAAGCTAGAAGCTATAAGTAGCGTAACAAATAGTACACCTCTAAATATTATTTCTTCAATTATTGGTGCCGTAATGCCACTTTCAAATATACTTGTATATAAATTAACTTCATTTTTTTCTATATTATTTTGATTACACGATTTAGTCTGGGAAGTCAAAATAACTTCTAAAGAAGATGCGATAGCATACCCAAATGTTATGATTAAGACTTTAATTTTCCATGACATAGGAATAGGGTGCAAATATTTATTGTCTATAACTTTATACTTTTTAATGTAACTTATAAATTTCCTGTGTAATATTATTACTACAATTATCGCTAATAAAAAAATAATACCTGATTGTATTTTATCTGCAACAAATTTAATTTGTAATGATACTTCAAAAATGGCTATACCAATTGTAATAAAAGCTATTATTTTAAATAATTCTTTTATAACTTTACTCAAATGAAACACCGTATTTTTTGATTCCTTTATTATTATCATCTTGAAGTATCAAATATGCTTCGTAATTACCGCCATCTTTTTTAGGTAATTTAAGTTTTTTCTTGGTTTTACCATTTGTAATAATCTCTTTAATTTGATTTTCACTTAATTTTTTCTTAAAGAAATTAGCAAAGAATATTTGCTCACAATTAGTACATTTATAGACCTTACCACGTTTTTGTATGTGTCCATCATTACAATTAGGACATTTACCTAAAGTGTTTTCTTCTTGTACTTGGTTTGCTAAATCACCGACCTTAGCGTTACTTTGCTTTTCTTCTTTAAGTGAAATCTCTTTTTCTATAAATTTTTTTATCATATTGATAAAAGAATCTTTATCGGCTTCGCCTTTACCAATTTGTTTTAGTCGTTTTTCCCACTCGGCTGTCATACTAGGGCTTGCTAATAAGGTGTTTTGAACTGCTGTACAAAGCATTTCGCCTTTAGGGGTAACATAGTAACGATTTTTTGATGTTTTAATATATTCTCTTTTAATCAATGTTTGAATAATATCTGCTCTCGTTGCTTCTGTACCTAAACCGTTTGCTTCTTTCATAATAGCTTGATCTTCTTGTTCATCTAACGTTTTTCCTGCTGTTTCCATCATTGCTATGAGTTGTCCGTCTGTAAATGGTTTAGGTGGTTGTGTTTTACCCTCTGTTTGTTCCAATTTAGCTTCAACTTCTTCACTTTCTTGTAATTGAGGTAATTTAGTAGTTTCTTCTTTATCTTGGTCATTACTTTTACTAAATAGCGCTTTCCAACCTTTATCTTTTTCAACTTTACCAGTTGAATAAAATACTAATTCATTCACATTGGTTTCAACTTTAGTTTCGTCATAGATATAATCATTCGCAAAGATTGACAGGGTAGTTGACACAACTAAATTTAATAACTTACGTTCTTTATCATTTAACGCTTCTAAATCACTTTGTGTTGGCACTTTTGAAGTAGGAATAATAGCATGATGTTCTTCTATTGATTCAACAACATATGGTTTTCTTGTTTCGGTATATGTTGTCTTAAAGTCAAATTGATATACTGATTTTAATGCTTCTAGTTTTTGCACTAAATAATCAAATTCACTTTGAGTAATTGCTGGTGTATCTGTACGTGGATAAGTTAGTATTTTTTTATCATATAAACTTTGAGCGATATTCAAAGTTTCTTTTGAATTAAATTTAAATAATTGACTGGCTTTTTTCTGTAAGCCCGATAATGAAAACAAATTAGGGGCTTTTTGATGTTTTTCTTTAGTTTCTAGCTTTTGTATATTACCTTTATTTGCATTATTTAATTGATGTTGTTCGTATAATTGTTTAATTTCTGATTGGTCTTTAGTTTTTATTTTTGCCTTACCCTCATATTCACCATGTTCAGCTGTGAAGTGACCTTTGATTTCATAAAAAGGCTCTGATATAAAATTTTCAATTTCTTTTTGTCTTTCATAGATCATAAATAGGGTAGGGGTTTGTACACGTCCTATTGAAATAGTTTCATTAACACCTTTACTTCTAAAAATATTACTATACAGCGAAGTTAAATTCATACCAACTAAGTAATCACTGATTTGTCTAGCGTTTGCTTCTTGATACATATTTAAATCAACATGATTATCACTTAATTGTTTAAATTTCTTTCTTATATCTTCATGAACTAATGAACTATTAGCATAACGTTTAATGGTTTTATTTTTCACACCACTTAATCTTAATATTGAATAGAATATATTCGATCCCTCACGACCATAATCAGTAGCGTTAATTATGGTAGTAGCTTCATTTAAAAGCTTTTTTACTACATTAAATTGACTTTGTTTCCCTTTAGCAATGCCATATTCATATTGAATAGGGAAGAAAGGTAAATTATTTATATCCCATGTATTTACCGGTTCTTTGTAATCTTTAGGTGTTTTCATTTCTACTAAATGACCAATAGCCCAAGTAACAATTGCATTGCCTACAATATCACTATCTAACTCAACATAACCATTTTGTTTTTGTTTAATACCTAAAGCTTTAGCATAGTCCATTGCTTGTGACGGTTTTTCTGCTAATATAACTGTTGTCATTTGCCATACCTCCATATTAACTATATTTCTATTATATCATTTTCTGATATATTCGTCTATAATATAGACGAGTGTAAGAATCAAATTTATCCCCCCTTATAATAGGGGGGCATTACTACATTGGTAAATCTTCATCACTTGAATTATTAATAGCTTGCTTTTTAAATTTATTTACACTTTCTTTTGTCGTTTGTTCTACAGTTATATCTTTTTCTTTATCGTCTAGCACATTAAACGGATTATCATCATCTTCATTAGAATGTTCAATTAAATTATCTTTTGTTTCTTTAAGTAAATTAGCCATGCTATCATCACCGTTTAAGTAATCTTGGGCTATGCTTTTAGATACTTCATTTAATCTATTATTCATGCCTGTTTTTTTGAGTGATTTATCAAAAGCTTTATTCAATTTGAATTTTTTATTCACACTTGTAACGTTATCAGAAACTTCATTCGCATTCGTTTCTTCATTATTTGCAACTTGATTTTTATTTTCGTTTAGTTCATTTTCTCTTTGTTTTTTCAAATCTCTCATTTCACTAAAAGTAATTTGTTTTTCAACGTTATAGTTTTCTTCAACCATAACTGGATCAGTGTAACCTAAACTCTCTCTTATATTATCATAATTATATTTGAATTTTATCTTGCCATTCTCTTTTACCTTTTTAGAAATTAAATTAGGATAAACTTCACCTTGAAATGCTTTATCTAAGAAAAGGGGATTGTGACCAGATATTAATACTATACATTCTTTTTTACTTAAACCACCAATTTCAGCAGGAGTCATAAGTTCTCTTTTCAAGTAATTATCACCGATTTGTTTAGATATGCCACCTTTACTTTTTGTCATGTCATTTTTCTTTTGAGATATTGTTGTATTTCCTAATGCTTCACTAAACCATTTGGTTGTGGTTGTATCTGTATCTTTAGCTCTTAATAATATAGTTGTATCGTGGTTAGACAATATAGCAGATGATTCATCTTGTCCATACATTTTTTTATCTTCTAACTGCGCTTTATTTTGAATGATAGTGTGCATACTTAGTCCTAGCGATCTACATGTTGCCAAAACTCTAGAATAATTATCTAGTTTACCAATATTAGCAAATTCATCTAGCATAAATACTACCTTACGTTTAAGTTTATTATCTGGTTCTTCTTGTGCTATTTGGTAATAAATATTTAACATTTGGTTAAAGAATACAGATGTTAATGGGGCAAATGTATTATCTTCCATAGAAAGTTTTACATATAAAATAGACTTTTCTTCGATAAAATCTTCAAAATCAAAATCACTTGTTTTTGTCATTGATTTTACTTCTGGTAATTTAAACAAACTAAATCCATTACTCAATGTAGAAGTAACAGATTTTCTAGTTACATCTGTTAACTCCTTAATACTATTAAGTAAATCTTTTGCAGGGTGATCTTTAGGTACTTCTTCATCTACCCACTTCAAGAAATGTTCTTCATCTTGAATATGTTTATCATAAACGTCAACGACTTTTTCGAGGTTTGCTTCTTCTCTATCATATTCAGCTTTTACATAAACAATTAAAGCTGAAAGAATATTTGTAGCAGAGTTTTTAAAGAATTGACCACTGCCACCTTCGCCACCTTTTTCAAAATTAGTGATGATTGTATTCGCTATTTTTTGAGCGTCTAATGGTGTTTCTACATAATATAATGGATTGTATTTAGCTTGCTTAAAATGTACAAAATCGACTTGATAAGTTTTGAAACCTTGATCTCTTTTAAGCTGTGATGTTAAATCATATAATTCACCTTTAGGGTCAGTAACTATAATAGATTTGTTTCTAATATTTATTAAATTAGGAATAACATATGCTTGTGATTTACCAGCACCACTTGAACCTATAACAACAACATTTTGATTATCTATGTCTGTATTATCGTGCATAATAGTTAGACCTTTTTTTTCTGGTACTTTACCTAAAATAATTCCGTTTTCCATATTTAAGTTTTTATTTAAATTTCTTCCATAATTACTGTTACGTTTTTTTGCTAATGTTTTTCCATTTCTTAATTCATCTGGATCTCCCCACTTAGAAGTACCATGTATTCCTATATCATCTGCTTCTTCATAACCCTTATCTTCAAATAAAACACCTTGTATTAAATAACAAATACCAATAGTAATCAATCCCATTAATAGTAGGGGAGTATATATAGGAAAAGTATCTATCGTTTTATCAAATATAAAACTAAATTTACTAAGATAATCAGTATATTCATTTATATTTGGTTTATTATTGTTTTTGTTTAGATACATAACACCTAATGTACAAATTAAATAAGTAGGAATTATAGAAATAATAAATGCTATCACTAATTTTATTCCAAAACCTTTTTTTCTTTTTTTGCCTAACATAATATTCCTCCATTCTATCTATGCTGGTTCTTATCGTTTTGTTGTTTTTTCTTTTTCTTTTTAACATTTGAACGTTTATTTTGATTTTCTAATTCGTTTACATATGCACTTAAAACATCAAGTGCTTGTTTATTCATTTTAGCTGATGAAGTTATTTCTTTAGGCTTATCATAAACAAATTCTTTTTCATCTGCTTCAAAATTATTAATGTGCTTAGTAACTACTTCATCTTGATTTATATTATCGTATTTTTCTAATGAAATAATTAATTGAGATTTACTATATTCAGACAAATCTTCAATTTTATTGAAATTATTATTTGATAATTCATTCATCAATTTATCATCAATAAATGGTTTCATTTCTTTCAACTCATTTTCTTTACTTTCGATAAATGCCTTTTCAACGTGTATATTAGCTATACTATCTTTATCATTTTCTTTGGTATTTTTAATTACGTTTTGACCGAAGAATATATCTTTACTTGCTTTAGTATATTGATCTTTAACTGTTAAGTTATTAGGGATATTGTTATATTCTTTAAACATTTTTTCTACTTTAGAAGAT
Organism: Hippocampus barbouri; assembly: GCA_025770055.1. Lineage (NCBI taxonomy): Eukaryota > Metazoa > Chordata > Actinopteri > Syngnathiformes > Syngnathidae > Hippocampus > Hippocampus barbouri. Next base: position 6,496 of record JAOYNJ010000086.1, read on the forward strand.
TTAATAAAGTTTCCTTTATGTGCTTCTTCTACAATAAATGCTTTTTCATCATCAGTATATTTATCATAAGAATTAGTGTACATAGATTTAATAATTTCATTATTCATATTTTTACTTTCTTCCATTACACGTTTAGCAGAATCATATAAATCTTTTCGTTTAGTTTCTTTGTTATTGATGTTATTTCTTTCTTCCATAACTTTAGAATAAGCGTTAGTCATTTCTTCATTAAATCTACCTTTGTCAAAACCAAATTTAGCAACACTATTGCCATTTTCATAATTAGCAACTACAAAATCAAGATACTTTTCTTTAAGTTGGTTTTTAAGTAAATCATTTTGATTTTTTCTACCAAATGTTGAGCCTTTAGAATGAGTATTAATCATAGTTTCTTTTGCTTCTTTATAAGCAACATGACCTTTATAACGTTGATATAAAGTTTGATATTCATTTGATTTTTTATTTATTTCATCTGAATGTTTACTGACTAATTCATTAAAGGCATTCTGTAATTTTTCTTGCTTTTCATTACGTTCAACTTTGTTAATTAAACCTTTATTATATTCTTTAATTTCTTGATTTATTTGTCCGTAATAAGTTACTGGTTTATATTCGACACCTAATTTTTCACAGCGTTTTTCTTCACGCTTTTCAATTCTATATTCTTCTCTTGATAACGGTATTTGTGCTAAATTTTCTTTGCCTTGTTGTTCAAATGAACGACTATCATAACTTCTTTCACTTTGTTCTCTTTCAGCAAAGAAATTCAATTTATTTTCCCATTTTTTACGAATATTATTATAATCAATTTCGCCAAATCTTACTTGTTGTCTAACTTTATTTCCATTTTTATTTAATACTGGATTGCCACTTTCATCATATTTTGTTCTTGTTTTTGTTTTATTCCCCCAAGTCTTATCATCTTTAAAAGGTCTTTGTGTTAAAAGAATATGAGCATGTGGATTATTAGAATCATCTCTATGAATTGATACATCAGCAACCATACCCTTAGAAACAAATTCTTCTTCTACAAATGATCTAGTCATTTCAGTTTGCACTTCTCTGTCTAAATCATTAGGTAAACTTATTAATACTTCTCTTGCTAATCTAGGGTTGTCTGTTTTTGTATTTTGTTTTTCAACCTTATCAACTTCATTCCATAATTGTTGACGGTTATTAGCCCAAGCAGGTGCGTTATCTGGAGTAAGAATCATGCTTTCTGGTTTTACACTGTGATCTTTAAATTTAATTTCTTCATCTGTTCTTTCGCTATATAACTTTTCGTCTGAACGATAAGAAGCACTAGCAACAATGTTTTGCGTATCTCTAGTTATATTTTTCATTTCTACTCTGAAATAACCTTGTGACATGACCTTACCTCCTTTCGCCCCTGCGGGAACTATAATCACTTTAGAACTATGCCCAGTATGCCAACTTTTAAGTTTGCATGTAACTGGGCAGTGTCTTACGAACTGGCTTTATTATATCATAATTTAATGACTTAACCAATGATTTATGTTACAATTACACTATAATAAATAAAGTAATAAAAAGGAGTTTTTCAAATGGCTAAAATCAAAAAAACAGACATTAATAAATTAAGTAAATTAGAGCAACAAATCGAAGAACTAAAGAAACAAAAGAAAAAGCAAGAAGAAGAACTTGCTAGAAATATTGGTAATCACGTTATGAATAATATTGATATTGACGAACTAGAAAGCGCTGACGAACTTTACTTGATTATTGACGAAGTTTTAGAAAAATTTAATAAATCAAATGATTCTAATAAACAAGAAAATAATAACGAAGTAGTTTCAGATACAGAAATCAATGAAAATAATAATGATAAATCAGAAGTTTTAGAACAACAACAAGAAGAATAAAATAAACGAGTGGTAATATGGACGAATTTAAAAAAATTAAAAAAACAGAAGCACAAATAGAACGAAAAAATTTACAAAAAAATAGATTGAAAAATATTGATAGGAAAGAAAGAGCACACAGATTAATAAGAAAAGGTGCTTTGCTAGAAAAATATTTAGAAGCAGAGGATCTAACGCCAGAAGAAACAGAAGAATTACTTAAAGGTTTTGCTAATTATATTAATGCAAATAAACCTAACAAGTTTAAATGAAGGTGTGATGATTTATGTATAATGAAGAAGAATTTAAAGAAATTAATTCTCAATATGAAAAACAATTTGGTAAAAATATAGACAATGGTATTAACAATTATAAAAACAATATACTCAATATTTTAGAAAATAATGTAGATATAGATTTTAAAAAAATGGAGGAAAATTACGAGGTATACTCCAATGCTTACGAAAAAATTCATCTTGAAAGTAATAATATTGATGAATCTTTAGGTGAATATCTGAATAACAGAAACATTATAGACCCAACAACTTATTATTCAGATATTCAGAAAGAGGTTTATAATAATTTAAATTCACAAGAAAATCAAATGATGGATATAGTGGGAAAAGAATACGGAAAATTAGAACCGTCAAATTTCGATCCTAATAATCGTTATGATGAATTTGATAAAATTGAAAACCAAGTATCTAATGCTAAAGATTTGCATAGTTATGCTGTAAAAAATTTTAGTAACATTAGTAATTTAGAGTTCAATGTTGATAAAAATAACGATTTAAATTTATCATTTTCAAATAACGGTAAAGAAGTATTACTAAATAAAAGTAACAATGATGAAATTGTAGAAAGTGAAAATAGTAAAATACAAAATCTAAAATCAGTAGAACTTGAAAAAAATGTAATTGGTTTACTACCAAAAGAACAACAAGAAAATAATTACAAAGAAACACTTAGTAGATTAGAAAAAAATAAATCGACTTTAAAAGATGATTTAAAGTCTTATATGAGTAATGCTAAAATTGACAATGCAATTAATTCCGTTAAACAACATTTTGAAAATGTAAAAGTAAAAGCAGAAGATATTCATCAAACATTTAAAGATTTAGGTCAATGGAATACTGAAAATAAATTTGTTAAGAACATTGATAATGTTGTTAATTCCGTTAAAGAATTAGGGAAAAAACATGAATCTGAATTACTACAATCAGATTCTAATTCTATAATGACTAAATTAAACAGTGAGTATTTAGAATTAAAAGACTATATTAATAAGGCAGAACAAGATAATAATTCTTATGAAACTCAAAACTCTATTAGAAATCAATTTGTAAACCAAATGCTAGATTCAAAACAAATTAAAATTGATTTTGATCCAAAAGATATTACGAAAGACTTACCTAATAATCAAAAGTTAGAACTTTATAACCAATTAAAAGATATGAATCATCATTATAAAAATAAAGCAGATACATCTAGCATGATAAAAGAACAACAAAACAATATAATAACCAAACAACTCGAAACAGATAACCCAGAATTCAAGGAATATCGAAAAGAACATGTAAATTTAAAACAATCATTGAATCCAATTAAACTAGATACACCTAATGAAAAATTAGATGATATCATAAAAAATACCAATAAAGATATTTCAAAAATGGATCGTTTGCATAAAAAAGGATTTAAAGAAAATAGAAATCAAGAAGCCAAAATCACTAACCAAAATAATCAAGCTAAAAAAATAAAATCTAACGATATGTTTAAAAAAATGGATAAACTTCAAGAACAATCACAAGTTCAAAATAATTCACATAATAATGATTTAGAACAAAAAAAGAAACCTAAATTGACTAGATAGGAGTGATTGTATGGAAAAAGAACAAGAGATTTATAATGATTTATATGATGTTGTAGAACGAGGATCATATTTTAATGCTTATGTAATGAATGAGAACAATGAACGTAGAGAAGAAGTTTCAGATATAAAAACAGCTATGAGTGAATTGGATAAGTTAGATGATTTAGAAAAAATTAATTCCATAAATAGTGAAGATAATTTAGAAAGTATGTACAAAGATTTATCACAAGAAGATCTAAAAAAAACTTATAAAGATTTATATGAAAAGCAAGAGAATATCTATTTATACAAAATAGATAATGATATATTTAATGATAAGGTGTTATCTCAACAATATCTAGATAATTCGCAAAAACTAAATTATTTAGAAGAAAATATCGTTGATACAACTACTAAGTATGAATTACAAGCAGAAGTCAAAAATGATTTATTTAATGAAAATAAATATGAACAAAAAATAGAAAATTCTTCCATACAATCACAAGAGTTAACAGAGCAACTATATAAAGCTAAACATCATGGTTTAGATACAAATGATATAGAAAATGATTTATTTAATAATATGGCTAATAAAAAGCTATATACACATAATCAAAATTTTATAAACAAACACAGTGAAGAATTAACAGATATTAATAACAAAGAACAAAAGCGTCTTAATAACAGAAAAGAGCAATCAAAATCATTAGATAATCTATATTCAAAAGATATTATGTGGAAGATTGTACAAGAACAAGAACATAACAAACAATATTTAACTAAAAACGGTGATGATCTATTAGACGCTAGAACAAATGCTAATAAAATTAATAGTCAATTAAGTTCAAATAATACAATGCAATATAGCCGTTCTCAAATGACTAGAAACACTACTTATAATAATTCCTATAGTTCATTGCAACATTCTGAACAAATTTCTAAAGCAAATCATCATCAAAATAAACAACAAGAAGTAAGGGACAACGTAAGAGAAACAGATCAAGAAGAAAAGGAACAAAAACAACAAAAAAGACAACAACGATAAATAAAAGGGTGTGAGTAATTTGAAAAAAACTATATTATCTATAGTGTCTTTAGTAGCGTTACTATTTGTATTAAGCGCTTGTAATTCAAGTAATAAAGATAAAATGCAAGGTACGTGGATTGCAGATAACTATTTTGCAAAAGATACTTTAGGTAAAGAAATGCATATCGAAAACAATAATATAAAGGTCAATGATAACGATATACCTAGTTTTAGCAAAGTGAAATATTTTAATTTTGAAGATAAAGATGAACAAAAAAACATTCGCTTTTATGAAGATAAACCAAATAGTGATGCTTTTGATAAGAGTATGTCAGATCAAGATGGTATGTTAAGTTTTGATGGTGAAGGCAACATGATTATTGACACAAAAGACGCAGGAAAGCTTAAATTCAAGAAAAAGTAAGACACCTATACTTAGGTGTCTTTTTTTAATTCATTGTCTAATACCATGTTACTTTTTGCTTTTTTGATTATTATTTCAAAATCTATTTTATAGTACTCACATATTTGTAGTATTCTAAACAATGATATACGTGAATATTTTGCATTTTCAATCCTTGAAAAATGACTTGGGCTAACTTTAAGTTGGTACGCTACTTCTTCTTGACTTAACTCTAATCTGTTTCTTTGCGTCTTTAATTCTAAACAAATATATTTATGAAGTTTAGAAACATAGTTATTGTTCATAATATACGACCCTCTAATAAATACTGTAATACCAATTATAAACATCATATTTAAAAATAAACATTCTTTATACACACTATCTTGCTATATATAACAAGATAATACTTTAATTCGTCTATACATAATGTTATTATATACTTATAGAAAAAATTGAAAAAATTATCAGAATACTAATGAGAATATTATTTATTAGTGTTAAGATTATTTTATACAAAAAAAAGCATTTACTTCCTGCAAGAAGTAAATGCCAAATACTTGGTGATATTTCGATTTGTTTTGTTTTATTTTATACTCTAATTATAAACATGCAGGCTTAAACTTGCAAGTATTAAATTCAAACACAAAACTTTTATAATTGTAATCGTTTATCACCTCTATCCAAACTAAAATACGGAAAGAGGTTTTTTATTATGTCAAATCAATATTTTACTATTCAAGAAAACTATCAAGAAAAGTTTTATCGTCTACCGAAAGTGTTTTTTACGAATCCAAAATATACAAAATTAAAAAACGATAGTAAAATTGCTTATTCTATTTTACAAGATCGTCTTGAATTATCCATTAAAAACAAATGGGTAGACCAGTCAGGTAGAATTTTCTTTATATATACAGATAAAAAATTAGCAGAAATACTAAATATAAGTAAAAACCACGTTACTACTGTTAAAAAAGAATTAATAGAAGCTGAACTTTTAATTCAAAAAAGGCAAGGTTTAAATAAACCTAATATTTCTTATTTATTAAAACCTAATATTACTCAAGACGATATATATATAATAGAAAGCGAAGAAACTGACCTTGAAGTCAGTAGTGTCAAGGAATCACACACAGTGGGAATCCAGAATCACACACAGTGTGAATCCAGAATCACACGCAGTGGGAATCTAGAATCACACGCAGTGGGAACAAATGATACTGATTTTAGTGATACTGATTTTAGTGATACTGAACTTAGTAATACCACCACTACAAATGAAAATGATTTGAACCAAACAGATTACAAAGAAAAAAACATAAGTGGGGGTGGTGAAATATCAAAAGAATCATTATTTAATACTGTTCAACAAGAACTCAATGTTTTACTTACACCTAAATATAAACAAAATTTACTAAAACTTGCTAAAAACTTTAGTAGTGAAGTCATTGCATATGCGATTGAATATGCAGCAAATTATGGCAATAACCCTAAACAGTATTTACTAAAAATATTAGAAAATTGGAAACAAGCACAAATTAAAACATTAGATCAAGCCCAATCATATACGCATATTAAGACTAAAAAAGCACAAAATGTTAATGTGAGTAGAGAAATAACACCTCAATGGTTAGAAAACCGAGAAAGTCTAGAAACATATGAATTACAATCGCCTGAAGAAGAAGAAATGTTAAAGAGAGATAGAGAAGCTTTATTAGAACGATTAAATAAAAAGTAAAGGTGGTTTGGTTCATGTACGATAAGTTTATGTCAATGTTGAATTTGATAAATTAGAAGTCGAAGAACAAAAAATGTTTTTTGATACTACTGAAATGTTTATTAATAAGAAATTAGCAACCATTGAAGATTTAGTTAATTTCAAAAAAAGAAGTGTTTAGTAGATGGGACAACTAAAATTTGTTTTTTTAAATAAAATAAATAAAAAGGAGAATTAGCATGTCAGAGAAAAAAGAACAATATTCAAAAAATGCGTATCAAGAATTACAAAACAAAGAGGTATTACTATCTTATATTTCAGGTGGATCAATATGGTGTAAGATACTCAAACCATACACATACGAAATTTTGGTGCAACATGAAAAAAAAGTTAAAGTTAATGGGGAAGATGTATATTATCTTGCTAAATCAGTAATATCAAAAAGTAATATCAAATCTGTAACTGAACTAGTAAAAAAAATTGAGAAGTAAATATTTACTTCTCAATCGCTTATTTTGAATTTTTTTTGCATTTCTACAAACTGATCTAATATATCTTCTATTAGCATTGTTCGGGTCGTATGCACTTTAGAGTGTTTTCTAATTTGGTCTAATTTATCAACCGTATCTTTGTTTAAATTTAAAGTTATTTGTTTTTTATTTTTAGACAAATGACAACCTCCTTTTCAAATTATATATATAAAAATATACATCCATTATAACATCTTAAATGCTCTATAAAAAGGTTTATTCAGCATTTTCTATGTAAAAAAATACACAAAAATACTTGAGTTATAACTCAATAAATGTTATAATATGGGTATCTTGAAATAAAGGAGGACAATTAAATGGATCAGATTTTCCAACCGATAGGCGAAATGCTAAGTGACTTACTATCAAGCTTTATGGGCATTGTAAATACAATCGCTGTTCTAGGTATAGTGATTTGTGGTGTAGGTGCATTAACGGGTTCGCAAGAATCAAGAGAGAAATTTAAAAAAGGTCTTATTGTAATTATAATTGCCTATATGGTAATCCAACTCTCTAGGGCTATCATAAGCGTTGTTGGTGGTTACTTTTAGACAGAATAAAGGGTATAGGGGGAGGATAAAATTGAAGTACAAATTCCCCCCTATATTTATTTAAAAGCGAGGTGTAACTAATGGCAAAAACAGAGGCTGACGACTTCAAAGCACATATTGATTTAGAGGTTGATAAGCATAGATATTTAGTCGGAAATATCCGAGCTATTGATGTTGCTTTAACAGCACCTTTAATATTATTTGGAGTTGCCCTTTCTTTTATTTTTAACCTTTTTTTAAACATACCATTTTCTGGTAATGGTTTTATAGCTTATGGTATAGCTTTTTTACCAGCCATTATGATGTTTGGTGCAATCAGCATGAATGCGCCAGAGTATGAAAGAAAAGAAGTTAAATTAGGTCACAGAGCATTGTGGAACCGAGATTATAACAAACGTAAAAAAATTTATGAGTATGAGAATAAAAAAATATCAAAAAAGAGTGATTTTATGGAAGATATTCGTTCGAAATTTGGAATATATGATATAAGTCGAGAATCTTATGAAACCTTAGATGAAAGGTTAGTTAAAGTCATACAAGTTAGTTCAGTAAATGTTACGTCGCTTCCAATGAGCGACCAAAAGAAAATATACGAATCTTTTGAAACATTTTGTAATAAATTAGAAAATCGTTATTTTCCATTTCAAATTACAAGTAAAACAACACCTATAAGTTTGGATAATTATATACAAGAATGCCGAGAAGTATTTGAAAACAATGAAAATAAAGCAGACAGACTATTTGGTGAAAGTTACTTGAAATTTGCAAATGATATACAAAAAAACAAGAAAATGGTTTCTAAATCACCTTATATCATCATTAGTAGAAAGAAAAACAAAAAAGAAGATACTTATGAAGTGTTAGAGGAATTAGCAGAAAGATTAGTATCTGATGTGGAAAATATGTTGCCGAATCAAAATAGATTAACAGCCAAAATTTTAAATAATGAAGAATTATTTAAACTTTTCCATTACTCAATTGATTATCTAAATGCCAATGTTTCAGTGTTAGATTTAGATCAATCTAGTCCAATAACTTTTACAAAAGAAGAAAACAACATGTTTGAAGATTATTGGAAAGAAAAAGAAAAAACAACAATTATGTAAGGAGGTATATAAATTGTTTAAAAAGTTAAAGGAAAGAATAAAGCCTAAATCTTCTGATGAAAACATTACATTAGAAGATACAGTTGATATAAATGAAACACTTTTAAATCAAATAGCACCAGATTCAATTATCGAAGAACGAGATCATATACAACTAGGCGATAATTATACTAAAACTTTTGTAATCAGTAGTTTGAAATCTCAAATAGAAGCTGATGAGTTAAGAGAAATTAATGAAATAAGTGATAATGTAAATATTTCTACTTATTTTGAACCAATAGATGATATGAAAATTCGTAAAGAATTATCTCGAAGTATTCAAGAAAATAGTTTGAAAGTTAATTCAGAAACTAACAAAGCTCATGTGAAAGCTGATGCACAAGCAGAAATCGACTCTGCTAATAAAATTTTGGAACAACTTGCACATAAGGAAACTAAAATGTTTGATATACAAATTCTAATTGGAGTTATTGCAAGTAGTCACAATGAATTAGAAAGTATAAGTAATCGTATTCATACAATGTTTAGTAGTATGGGAAGAGTTGTTTATCCACGTTTGAAGTCAAAGGAAGCTTTTGATAGTAACTTACCATTGAATCATAATTATATAAAACAATTATCTAGTAATACAGTAAGTAGTAAAGCGTTAAGTTTATTCTTCCCTTTCCATGAAAATGAAATAATAATGGACGGTGGCGTCATTAATGGTAAAAATAGAGTTACAGGGAACATTATTAAAGTTAACCCAGATAAATTACTGAATAAACACATGTTTGCTGTAGGTATTTCTGGTTCTGGTAAATCAACGGCTTTATTTTCAGATATGGTACGAAAAAAAGCTTTAGGTGATGATGTTTTAGTTATAGATCCTAAAGGTGAATTTGGTAAACCGTTTAATGCAATGGGAGGTAAATGGTTTAAGTTCTCTAATAAAAAAGGTGGAAACATGTTGAATATGTTTGACGTTCCAGCACAATCATTGAAAGTAGATGAATCTGGTGATTATCAAGAATCAATAAATCCTTTAAGAGATCATATATCTTCATTAATGGTTACATTCCATTTAATGTACCCAGAGATTTCATTAGATGCTTCTAATGAATTATCTGAAGTAATAATAGAATTATATAATAACTTTGGTATGGATATAGATGATGATGATGTAGATTACTCAAAAAAAGAACCTAAAGATTTTCCTATATTATCAGACTTAGCAGAATTAATTGATAGTTATAATATTGAGAAGTTGCAAAATGACGAAGTTAATCCAAATTATAATCCAGATAGATATAAAAGGTTATCAGATTTTAGAAAAGGCATAGAAAAGTATGTTAATTCATTGTATAAACATGTTTTAAATGGACATACAAATGTTGATGTGTCGGATAAATCTTTAATTGCATTTGATGTTTCAGAAATTACAGAAATAAAAGATTTAAATAGGGTTGTTTATTATAACGTTTTAACTTATATCAAGAAACTTATTTTAAATGGAAATGGTAAATCAACACAAGTTTATGTTGATGAAGCACACTATTTAGCAGATCCGAATGTACCAGTTGCAATGGAAAATCTATTTATTATGATGAAAGTTTTTCGTTCCTTAAATTGTGGTGTAACTTCTGCAACACAGTCTATAACTGACTTTTTCTCAGCAAAAGACAGTATGAGAAATTACGGTGAAGCTGTGATAGACCAATCAGTACAAAGACTTTATTTACCAATGCAAGAAAAAGAAGTTGAAGAAGTAAATGAAAGATTGAACCTACGTTTGACAGAAGAAGATAAAGATTTCTTAAAAGTGAGAAGTGGTGAACGCAGTGAAGAATCTGGTAAAGGTTTCTTCTATGTAGGTAGTAAAAAGGTCAAAATTGAAATTCTACTAACAGAGTTAGAACAAAAAGTTTGGTTTGATAAGAATTATGAAGATTTAATTGAATAGAGGTGGTGAACTTTGGGGAACGACACAGGAAAGAAAATCGCTAAACAAACTGGTTGGTTAACATTAAAATCTGTTGGTTTAACGACAGGGGCGATTATCTTTGGCATTATAATAATTATTATAATGGGAGGTGTATTGATGTCTGGGCTAAAAAAGGAACAAGATGAAAGTGAATCATCTAACAGCGATTATAGTGTTAACGGAGGTACTGTACAAAATCCACGTAGCGATTATGCTCAAAACGAAGTTCCAGAGGAATTTAAAAAACTATATAAAAATATAGCTGATAAGTATGATATTGATTGGCAATTGCTAGCAGGTATTCATAGAGTTGAAACAGCCTTTAGTAGTAATGTTCAAGAATCTAGCGCTGGGGCTATCGGTCATACACAATTCATGAAATGTACTTGGGCAGGTTGGAGTGCAGGAGGTTGTTCTGGTTCGTTAGGTAATGCGAATATACCGAAAAAAGAATATACTGATCCAGATGTTATAAAAAAAGGTGGTGGCGAAGGCGTTGATGGTAATGGAAACGGTAAAGCCGATCCAATGGAAATATCTGACGCTTTAAGTGCTACAGCAAAAAAATTAAAGAAAGATGGCGCTGATGATTCACCAGAAAAAGCAGTACATTCATATAATCATTCTAGTGAATATGTTAGTGACGTTATGGGGCATTATAAAGCCTACAAAGATAACGTTAAATGGGTTAAAGCAGGTATCAAGGATCCAGATAAGCTAGGCAAATCTAATGGAGGATCATCATCTGGCGGTAAAACCATCAAAGGTGTTGATGGAGATTTACCAAAACCAGATAAAAATAAATTTAAATTGCAACCAACATACCCCTACGGTCAGTGTACGTGGTACGTTCATCAACGTAGACATCAAATAGATAAAGATGTTCCTACTACATTAGGTAATGGTGGCGATTGGGGAGATAATGCTAAATCAGCAGGATTCAAAGTAAACGGAGAACCTAAAGTTGGTGCAGCAGCTTCTATTAAACCGGGCGATTTTGGTGCGCCAGCGCCATACGGACATGTCGCTTTTGTTGAAAAAGTTAAAGATGACGGAGGTATAGTTGTATCAGAATCAAACGTTGAGGGCGAAGGCGTTATCAGTTATAGAGATTTTTCTAAAGCAGAAGCAAAAAAAATGCAATTTATACATGATAAGTAAAAATATATTGGAAGTGATTATTGTGAAAAAAGTCTTTGTGTTTATATTAATGATTACATTTATTTTAGTTGGTTGTTCTAAAAATAATGAAGAAAATGAAAGTTCAAAAGAAAAACAGACTTCAAATACTGAAACGAATGCGAAAGAATTTTTAGAAAAAAGCTATACAATGACTGATATTAAACAATGGGAAGAATTTGAAGATATGGCAACTACTAATTTTAGAAACCAAGTCAAGAATCAAAATCAATCTTATGAAAATGATGATATTACTAAAGAAACAGAAGCAATCAATATTTATAAACAAACAGATACCAAAAATACAAATTATATGTATGAAGTTGATTTAAAGACAACTAATGATGATAAAGAAAATATTGATTATATTAAGCATTACGGAAAAATATCTTTAGAAAGAGAAGATAATAAGATGAAAGTAAATTCATTGAAAGAAATAGGTAGCGAAGAATATAACAATTAATGGAGGTGTCATTTTGAACAAAAAACACTATTTGTGGCTTATTTTCGCTAGTATTTTTTTAATTATTGTAATTTTTGCAATTTATAGGATTGGTACTAGTAATTCGGATAAAGAAGAAACTACTAATACTAGTATTGAAAGTGTTGGTGAAACAAAGGATTATAGTGATAAAGAAATAGAGAAGGCTGAAAAGAGTAATGAAATCGAATCTCAAGTTGAGGAAAAAGTTAAAGATTACATTATTCAAACAGAAGCACCAAAAAATCAAGATGATTATGATAATGCTTTGAAAATGCGTTCTAGTGAAGATCAAAAAAGCCTGAAAAAAGATGTAACTGATATTGCAAAAGATGAAGATCGAAATGTTGGAAACTTAAACGTATCTGTATCTTATAACAATCCAAAAGAAATGAGTGGGAGTTACGATTACACTTTAAGTTACACCAAAGGTGAAAGACAAATGACAAAAAATAAAAACGGTGACTTCTCATTAAAAACAAACGATAATGGTTATTTTTATTTAGATACTTTTGATTAAAGTGGAGGGGAAATATGAAAATATTAAATTTTTGTAAGAAAAAAATAAAACGGTATATATTGAAGTTTATTGTTCCCCCTGCAAAAGCAAAAAACGTCGATTTATTAAAAATCGACGCATACACGTATAAAATTGCTGTTAAACGTGAGGTATATAAAATAATTGCCAAACAATATTTATTACCTCTTTTAATTATAATAGTTTTAGGGCTATATGCAACTTATTTCTATTTATCTGAATTTATTAATTGGCTTGGAGGGATATAAATTGAATATTTTTAAACGAGTATTGTTAATGACAATCTTTGTCGGTTTATTATTAATCCCTCTAAGCGAATGTGCTAATGCAGAAGATGAGGGAAGTATAGGCGTTGAGAATACTATGAGTAATGAAAGTAAAGAAGCTTTTGATAGTTTACCTAGTGATGAAGATTTACAAAAACAAGTAAATCAACACGAGGAAAGTATCGTTGACGCAAGTACTAATAGAGAAATAAAAAAAGAAAAAGGTGGGCTTTATAAAGCCTATAAAAAAGAAGTAGATGAAGAAGCCGATAAAAGAAAGAAATATGATAAAGAGGGCGCTAAACAATTTAAAGATACAATTGAAAAATATAATACCTCTACAGGTAAAATCGACGTTGGCACATTTGATGTTCAAGGTCATGTAATAAATGTTTTAATCAGCGTTGGGGCTTCCGGTATACAGTTAGTTAATGAACCTTTAGCTAGTTTTACCATTAAACCAAGTGACGTTTTAGAAGCCCCATCAGCCCAACCACTTAAAACAGCATTTGATACTTTAACAGATGTTTTAATAGCGTTATTTTTAGTTTTTCAGATTACTAAAATAATGAGTACAAGAGCGTTAGATATCGGTTATCAAGGACATGCAGTTTATGAAAAACTTTTTAAAACTATAGTAGCTGTTGTATTAATTGGTCTTTACGACCCGCTATTCAAATTAATATTAAATTTTCAGTATTTATTCATTACGCCTATATTGAAATCAATTAATGTTAGTTCTGATATGGCACACATTATTATGCTGAAATCAATTACTACAGGCGCTAATTTAGGATATGTAATTGTATTCCCGATAATAGCTGTTCTGATATTAATAGTAACTATTAGTTTATTTTATAGCTTGGCTTTAATGATTGTTTTATATGTTGTTGGTCCGGGCGCAATAGCAACTATGGTTAACGACGATATGGAATTTTATTCATTATGGATTAGAAAGATTGTTAGTAGAGTTTTGACTTTGTTTTTACAATCATTGTGTATTGCACTTTCGTTCGCAACGTTAATGAGAGTAACATTTTCAGCTAAAGAATCAATGACTGATATTTTATTAGGTATTGCATTTTTAATAGTAGCATTAGGAGTTCCAAAAATGTTAGAAAACTTTGGGGATTCATCTGGTGCAGGTAGAACTACAATAATGGCATTTAGAGGAATGAAAAGAAAATAAGGAGGAATAAATTATGACTGTCAAGATTAATAAATTTGGAGAATTAGATATAAATCAAAACCATATAATTTATTTTTCACCGATAACTAATTTTAAACGTAGAGATATAAATGAAGAAATATTATATGAAAGTTATTCGGATTTCCTTGAAAAGATAAATTACAGTGATTTTTTAGCACACATTAACAAATTTACAACACAAGGTAAATATATAAACTTTGAATATGATGAACATGAAACATCTACTTTTTTAAGAATAAGATCTTTAGATTTTTATGAACAGTTACATTATTTTAGAAGTTTAATTGAAATTGGTAAGTTACAAGAAAAGTTTGATTTCCAAGTCTTATGGTCAGTAGAAAACTTTCTATTATCTTATCAAGAGAATGATAAAAAGGTAAGAGCATTATTATATGCCTTTTCAGATGATGTTAAAATATTTGATAATACGACAGCATTATCAGGAGTTAAAAGCACTATTTTAAGTGCTTTAACTAAATTGAATAATGTAATTGGTAAACCGACTAAAGCAGATTTTATAAATAAAAGTGACGAAGTTTATAAATTTGCAGAAGATGTTTTATATGCAAATAAGCTATCTGACATAGAAGAAAATATCATTGATCTTATTGATATACATGAGCAAAAATTAGAAGAAGAACGTATCAAACAAGAAGAAGAACATTCACGAAAAAAAACCCTGTTCAAAAAAAAGAAAGATAATAAAAAAAACGAAACCCTCCCAAAAACTAAAGATAAAATAAAAACACACTTACAAAACCAATATAGTGGTACTAAAAAGAAAGATGAAAAAAAACCTTTCTTGAAAAAAATTAAGGAACAAATGTTTAATGGAACAAAAAATACTGTAATTACTATAATAGCAATAGCTGTTTTGTTTTTCGGATTTATGGCACTACCTAATTTAGTTAGTGGAGGAAGTTCACAAGAAGAAAAAGAAAAACAAGCTAAAGAAAATAAAATAAATAAAGAGATAGCAAATATATATCGTGAACATGTTAATGGGGATAAAAAGAAATCTCACGAAAAAATGTTTGCGATAAATTATAACAGTATACCTAAAAAAGAAGATAAAAAAATCTATATAGACTGGCTTATTCAAGATGAAAAATTTACTAAAGCATTAGATTTAAGTAAAAATGCAGAATATAAAATCGGTAAGAATATTAGCGATAAAAATATAACAGAATTAAAGAAAATAAATAATGATGATAAATATAAAATATTGAGTTTCTTTATTGCTAAAAAAGATCAAGATTTCCAGACTATGATAGAAATGCAAAATGAAGTTAATTTAAAAGATAAAACTGTAGCCAATGATTTAGTAAAATCATACTTACTTACAAATCAAGAATCAGAATTAGAAAACTTTACAAATAAAGTTAAAAAAGATAAAGAAGTTTCTTCAAAAGAATATAAAAATTTAAATCAGTCTAAGCAATCTTACCAAGAAAAAACTAATCAATTAGAAAAGGCAGAAAATGATAAAGATAAAGCTCAAGAAGAAGTAGAAAAACTAGATAAAAAATCAGACAAAAGTAAAAAAGATAAAGAGAATTTGAAAGATGCTAGAAAAGACTTAGAAAAAGCAGAAGATGATTATAATAAGCAATTTGACAAAATATTGAATACACCAGCAAGTGAAGCAATACCAAAAGAATCGTAAAAATGGGGGGTATTATATTATGTGGGTCATATTAAGAATAATATCTTTAGCTCTTACATTAGGTGCTATTTGGGTTATGTATAATGACGAAGATATAACTATTAAAAAGAAAAATATATGTGTTGGTGTTGCTTTATTAGGCATACTAATCTTCTTAATATCAATGGTGATGAGGTGGTAAAATCCACCTCATTTTTATTGACACATATAGCTTTATATCGTATAATAAACTTAAATAGAATTCGTCTATATAATAGACGAAAAGTGGTTGGGTGATACAATGGCTTTTTTAATTATAGCAATTGTACTTATTATATTAATACCTAAAAGAATACGAAATATTTTGATAACCTCATTTATAGGTATATTTTTGATATTGCCGTTATTAATTGTTGTTATAACAGGGTCTATCATTAGATTGCTGGGTTATATGCCTTTTTAAATAAACCTTTAAATTAATGAGGTATTAAATGTGTTATTTTTCAAAAAAGTAATACTAGAGTAAGGAGGGTTAATAATGAGTGCAAGTTCTAAAGATACAGAAAGAAAAAATGCAGTTAAAAGAAATTCAAATTATTATAAATTAAGAACAACGGTAAACTTTAAAAAATCTACAAGAGCATTGTTAAATGATTTAGCAGATGAAAATAGAATTTTACCAATGGAAATGTCTGATCTAATAATTAAAGAATATGCAAAAAAATATTATCCAGAACGTTATGGAAAATTTTTAAAAGGAGAATTAAAAGGTCAAAAAGATTTACCGTTGCCAACAGAAGAAAATATTTAAGTGCCTTTATAGGCACTAATATTTATAGTTTTAAATTCGTCTATAATATAGATGTTTATTATGTTATATTACTAAAAAGAGGGGGGGCATATTAATGAAAAAACGAATATCTTTTACTGTAGTAAATAAAAATGATTCAATTATATATAAAGGGGCTAAATTAAGTGAATTGATAGAAACAACAATAATTAACACCTTAACTTCAGTAGACAAAAGACACAGTATACTGACTAAGCTTGAAAAGGATACATTTTCTTATTATTGTGAATTAAACAAATGCTTTCTTAACAGTAAATATTATAATTGGGAGAACATAAAAATAATTGAACTAATCCATAACAATAAAGATTATATTAATAAAGAAGATTTTATTTATTTTAAAAAAAATAAAATCTTACTTAAAAAACAAGAAAACCACTTTAAATATAAAAAACAGATGAATATATAGTGACAGGAGAGATAAAATGGTTCCGAAAAAAATCCTTATGAAGTCAATAGTAAGTTTAATTATTAGTTTAGTTATAGGAGTGCTAGTAGCTTATTTTGTTCATAAACTATTTGTACCACCATTTGAAGAAATTTTTCAAAACCATAAAGATACAGTTTTATTTGGATTTTGCAAAGTAATTATAAATGTATTTTTACCGTTATTAGTTTTTATTTGTAGTGCAGGTTTATTGAATGGAACTATTCATAATAGTTGGATAAATAAAGATAAAAGAGATTAGTATAATAGATGAGAAAGGTGCGTAAGAAATAAAGTTAACTATTTCAAGCGCACTATAAAAATAAGTCATGGTATACTTTTTAACTTGTTTAAAAGTATACTTTATGATAAACTATATATATAAACAAAGATATGGAGTGGTCATGATGAACAAATCATTAATGGTAACAAGTATGTTATTTCTTATGTTTGGTATTATTTGTTCTGGAAGTCTTTTACTAAACGTAATAAAAGATCATACAGATGAAAATAAACAAGCTGAAAGAATTATGGATAGTACAGAAGAAGTAAATGGCGTTGTTAAAAATAAAGAAGATAAGTCATATATGAAAAGAGAAGGTTCATTCCTATTTATTGGAGGTGGTGAAACGAAAGTGGATAACTATTTAGCAGATATTAAAATGAATGATAATATAACGACTATCAAATTAAGCGAGGATCAATATATCAATTTAAACAAGGGGAACAAAGTCGATTTAGTTATAGATAAAGAAAATCATGAAATAGAATATGACTTATCTGACATTGAGGATAAAAAAATGTATGAAAAGCAAAAAGAATTAAATCATTAGGTAATAAGGTATACTTTTAAACAAGTTAAAAAGTATACTTACTATACAATAAAAAGGAGTTTTAGAATATGAATAATAAAGAAACATATATTAAGAGAATTGACGCTTTTAAGTACGAATCGAGAAAGGAATATGAAAAAAGAAATAAAACTATAACATTTTCCGTTGTAATGGGTCTTGCTATTTTAGATATAATCTTATCTATTTTCTTTATCATTATTGGCAAAGATGTAGAAGGGATTTTCGCTGGTATCGTACCTTTGCAAATGATTATGGCTACAATATTTGCTGTCATATTTGGTTTTTTTTCAGCAGATGAATTTGATTTTGACTTTCTAGAAGAAATAAAAGAGCGATACAGAATGAGAGATAAGCAATACCAACCTGTATCATTTATTGCTGAACTGGATTTAAATGACATTGTGCAATTAAGTAACGGCAAACTTTTTAGACAATATCAATTTATAAATGCAGAAGAATCGAACATTAACTATATTGCAATTGAATTACCTAAAAAATCTAAAATAATTACATTTGATAATACGGATAAACAAGAACGAATTAGATTAAAAAATATGTGTATGTTTCAATGGTTAGACGAAGTAAAATTGTCTGAAATTGTAACACCTATCAGAGAGTATTATAGAAATAAAGAAATGAGTGAAAAAGTCAAAAAAGAAGAAAATTTTATAAAGAAGCAATCAGAAATAAATGCTACAATAACAGATGATGAAATCCACGATTTACCCTTATTTCAAACTTATAAAAACCTATCAAAGAAAGCAGAAGAAGATGTGAAAGGTTATAATCGTGAAAAGCAAGAACATTTAAAAAACCTAAAGAAAATAATTAGTTAAGGGATAATGATATGAGTGATATAACAATGTACGAAAAAAGCGTTGAAGTGCTTAATCTGATATATGTATAACTAGGAGGTCATACAGATGTATAAACTATTTAAGTGTAGCGTGGTAACAGATAGATATAATTATGGTTTTGATATTGTAGATGAAAGTAGAACAAAAGCAGAAAGTAAATCTTTGAATTATGTAAGAAGAAATTATAAAAATGAAGAATTAATAGGTGCGGTAGTAAAGAAATGAAAGGTGTTTTTGATAAGAAGTCGATAAAGTTAGTTGAAAGAAATGAAAATGAAACCCCTTATTATTAAAGGAGGAAGAAAATGTTTGAATATAGAAAGGCATTAAAACAAGTAGAATATTTAGAATCACTTATCAATTCTATTAAAAATAATGAGGACAATAGTGGTTATCGTGTTGAAATAAATTATGCTAACGGAAAATTATATGAAGATAAAGATAATATGTATGATGTTGATGTGTATGTAACTAAAGACTATAAAAATTATAATCGTAAAGGTATGACTATGCGTATTGTAGGTAATACACCATTAGAAAATGATTGTCGTTTGCCTTGTAGAGTTATAGGCGATCCTATAAAAAGTAAAGGTATTATCAAAGATATTGCATTTGATAAAGAAAATATTTTGAAAGAATTAAAAGCTAACAAAAAATACATTACGAATGAACTTCTAGGCACTATTGAAGTACCTTGTGAAAATAACAGCACAAGCAAAAGTAAATCTTTTACTATGAATCAAATCTACCCACAAAATATAACTGTGTATTTTGATTAAAGTTAATCTTGGTAGAAAGGAGATAATTTAATATGAGCATAGATGAAGAAGCAACAATGAAAGAATTTTATAAAAACATAGATTTTGAAAAGATGGATAAAAATGCAAAGAAAAAAGCAAGATTAAGTATCTTAATAACAACGCCATTAACTTTGTTTAGTATATTCTTTTTGGCAATAAATTGGAATAACGAGAAGATTTTCTTAAGTAACATATATAATATACTGTTTTGTGTTCCAACTTGGATAACGTTATTTTGCAGTATATTAAGTTATAGGTTTGAAAATGGATTGGCTTTAGAAAGACTTTCTATTGCCCCTAAATCGTTAATTTATATAGTTGTAACACTTCCTATGTATACAGTAATTCATTCAGGTATTTTTAATATCAGTAAAGATCAACAAAATTTAATATTTACTATATTTGGATTGATTGTAACCAGTATAAGTTTAGTAAGTTTAGTTGTTATAGTAGTAATGGCATTACGTTATGAGAAAAAGGGGATAAGTACTAAAGATAAATTCATACAATCATGGAAAGAATACGGTATGTCTGAACAAGAAGTTAGAGAATTATTAAATGATTAGGTTTAAACAAATTGCTATTTAGTGATTTGTTTAAATAAAGTATACTTTTAAACTTGTCTAAAAGTATACTTTGTGATAAACTTATAATATGTTCAAAACAAAGAGGTGAATACAGTGGCTAAAAGAAAAGACTTTTGGGAAATTGATTCCAAACAACAAGAAATGTTAGATAATTTAAAAGCAAAAGAGGACGCAATAACAATAACGATTAATATGTTTAAAGGTGGGGTAGGTAAATCAACGCTTACAAATATCTTTGGTTATATTTCAAATAGGCACGATCTTAAAGTGTTGTTTATTGATAGTGATCCACAAAGGACTCTAACAAAAAAATTAGCTAAAAACTTTGAAACTGAAAAAGAAGCAGAATTATCGTTTATGAAAGCGATAGAAAATGAAGATATATCAAAAGGAATATCTAAATTAAATGAAAACATAGATTTAGTCAAAGGAGATTGGGCTTTGGCTTGGTTTGATAGATATTCAAGAAGGGCTTTAAGATTAAAAGACGAGTATTACTTGTATAAATACCTATTAGAAGATGTTAAAAAAGATTATGATTTGATATTCTTAGATTCTGTACCAACAACAACTACGTTAACGCATAATTGCGTAGTAGCAAGTGATTATATGTTAGTTCCTGTAGAATCAGAAGAAGATTGTTATGAAAACACTAAAGATTACATGTTTTATTTATCAGAAATGACAGGTTTTAACGAAAAATTAGATGTGTTAGGTATGGTGGTATATTTAACAGAAGATAATAATAAAACAAATAGTGTTTATTTAAAGAAATACAGAAAAGAATTTAACGATATTGTATTTGATAATATAATTAATAGATTAAGACGAGTTATGACTTGGGGGTCAAAAGGAATAACGGAAAATGAGCCTTATGATAAAAAGACGCTTAAACAATATACCAATGTATTTTGGGAGTTTATAAATAAATTAGATGAAAGAGGTAGTTTAAATGAGTAACAGCAATATTAAAAGTTATACAAACCAACATGAAGAAAATGAGAAAAAAGAAACACCAATGACTAAGAAAAAACGAACGGATTATAAAATGGTAAAAGTAAATAACGAAATACACAATGAATTAAAAATTAGATCAGCCCAGCGTGGTATGTCTATGCAAGAAATGAATGAGGAAGCATTAAGAAAATACTTTGACGAAAAATTTAAGTAAAGAGAAATAAAAAAAGCCGTAGGTATCTTGGCAGAAGCTACGACTTTATATAGAAAGCATTTATAAAAATACTTACAATTATATACTAATTTATAAATGCTAAAAACTCAATAGGGGGGCATTTATAATGAATAAAGAATGTTTAATTGAACTAATTGATTTAATGTTAGGTTTAACAGATAAAGAAAAAGATGATTTGTATGATATGGATAAGAGAAAAGTTGAATTTAGATATAAACTTGCTTTGACAGAAAAAACAGATGAAATGATTGGATAAAAGGCGGTAATAATAATGATAACATTTATATTGTTAGTTATAATTTTACCAGCATTTTGCTTTATGTATATGTTCTCTGAAGTTAAATTTATTATATATAAATGAGGTTATAGAATGAGTAAAAGGTATAAATTGGATTTAGAAATAGACAAGATAGATTTTTCTAAATGGAATAACTTGTCTAACGGAACTGTTCATTTAATAAATGAACAGAAAAAACATATAAAAAGTTTAAACAACATGATGTATTTAACGGCTATTCTACTATTTTCAACATTGTTTATATATAACTTTAAATATCATGAATATGTATTTTTTATATTAAGTATAATCATTTTTGTCATAACATTGTATACAATTACTAGCAAAATAAAAGCAAAAAAATCAATCAAGCACCTACTATATTCAAAAGAGAAGTTAAAGGAAAATTCAAGTAAACTCAAAGTGAGAATATACCTATCAAAAAGCTTTGATAGAGCTGATATTTTTTTCAATTATACACTTCACTTTATTTGGTCTATTTCCATTATGATATGGAGTCTTGCTGAAATTTTTTCGGTAATATAAAATAGGGAGATGAAATAAAATGAAGAACTTAAAACTCGTTTACTATTTCTTAGCAACTGTTGTAATATTTGGGGTTGTGATATTGGGTTACATGTATTTATCTTCGTTTTTTTGATGATTAATAGAATTTAGTAACCTAATTCAAGAGTCCAGAATTACCATTCGGACGATTTGATTAGGTAGAATAAGGGAATGAATATGACTGCGTTAGTGAAATTTAAAAAAGGAGTGAAAGAAATGAGATTGCATAAAACCAATACAAATCAAGATAGAGATTTAAAATATTTACTTAAATTAGTTAAAACAAAAGGGATTCTCGTAGAGAAAATGAAGGTTGGTGATAGTTTCACTTTTGATAGACCATCTGATGAAAATAAATACAAAAAGAATTTGGGAGCAGTAGCAGTAAAAGGCTTTTTCGGGAAAAAAATAAAAAACGTATACTTAGTATATGAAGATTATGATGGTTCTATCAAATACTATGATTACCCCCAAAAATAGAAGGTAATCGCAATTAGTAATGCTATAACAAATAATAATGGTCAACACTTAGTATACTTTTAAACTTGTTTAAAAGTATACTAAGTGTTATAATAAATATAACGTTAAGATAATAGCATTCTTAATAAAGGGGGCGTTAAAATGAGAACAACACTTAATAGACAGCACAGAAAAAAATTGTTAGGTAATCTCACGGATAGCCAAAGAAAGATTTTAAGCAAGCATTATAAAAGTAAACAAAAGAATGATTTGTTTAACGAAATATACAATAGTTCTGATGAATGGGAATTTGTAGATTTAAATATTGATGAAAACTATAGTAGTTCTAACTCTCATAACCCTTTACAATGTAAGTGTGGGCGTAAATTAAAGTATCAATATGTTTTATATTCAAAAGCAAAAGACGAAGTAATTAAATTAGGTATAACACATTTTACTGAACATACTAATATTCCAACAAATGTAGCAAATCAAATTAAAAATAAACTATTCAAAATAGATAGTTGGTTAGATGATATATTGTTATCGAACGAACAATTTAAATTAAAGCCTAGTTTAAAAGATGATGAAGCAAGCAATATTAAATACTATAAAAATTTGAATGAAAAAGATATAGAAGAATTTAATAATCAATCTAGGATTATTTTAACGAGTAGAGATAAAAATATTATTGATGACTTTTACCAACATAATATTGCTTTGCCTAGTAAAACACATGATGTATTAGAGTCAATCAATCAATTTCATAGAAATAAATATCGTGTTCAGCAATTAAAAGCTGAAAAAAGACGACAAGAAGAACAACGCCAAGAAAATAAACAAATATTTAAAAGACGAATAAATATTCAAAAACCTAATATTCAAATACAAAAAACTAATAAAAAGAAAAGAAAATACAATGATTCAGAAATATACAAGAAAAAATTAATCGCTGAATGTAGAATTGCTATAACGGATCAATTGAAATCTAGTGAAAAAATATCTATGAAACAAGTTTATGAACATAATAAAGTGCTATTTGATAATTTATTAAAGATTATAAGCAATAAAGAAATTGTACGTGAAATAGTAAAATCTATAAATAGATACTCAATTTATAATATAGAATATAGTAGTGGTTTTTTAAAAAAAATAAATATAAAAAATTATAGATGACGGGAATTAAAACCAGTAGCATTTATTATCGTAATAACAAAGAATAAGGAGAAGGTAAATGATGATTTTATCTATTTTAATAACAGTTATTAGTGTAGCAACTATTGTAAATATTGGTTTTATGATTTTGTTCGTTAAAGAAAATAAAAAGAGAAATAGAATTAGGAACGAGAGATATAAACGTTTTATTGAAGATGTAAAAGAAATGAATACTTTTAAAACATAGTAAATAGGAGGTGCAAAGTATGGATATAGACATATTGCCTAGTTTAGTTCCGAAATTAAAACCAATTTTCAACTACTTAATCAATTTTATTGAAGCTAATTATCTAGTGAGTTTAATTATTGTATTGTTAATTTGTATTATTTTTATAAGTAGTTTGTTTATTATTAAAAACGAAAAATTTAGAAGTGTAATAATTACAGCTACAAGTATTGTTATTGCTGTTTTCATTGTTTTTAGTTTTATTATCTTTGTGAATTATTATTTTACTGATAAGAATGATTCGCAAAAAAACAAAGAATCTGTAAATGCAAGATTAATGTTGTAATTATTGAAAGTTTAATTAGCAGTTTTAGTAACTATAAAGAAATTGAAAAATAAGATAAGCAATAAAGAAGAAGGAGTTATGTATGTGATTAAATTAATTAATTTATTAAAATCAAGTGGCGCATTTGTAATATATATTTGGTTAGCCACAACATTTGTAGGCGTGCTTTCATGGATTTTAACATCAAGAATGACAAATTCAAGTATTAAAGGCGATTTAATGGTATATAGATTAATTGAGTTTTTTAAGCCAACACCAATTATATTTTGGATATTATTTATAGTAGTTTTAGTTATAGCAATATTAATAACTATAGATTGGTTAAAAAGCAAATCTAAAAAATGAATATGAATGAAGAAAGTTTTCTTCATTCATTAAAAAGATAATATTAAAAATTTATATTTAAAATAAAATTCAATAGAGTTCTATATAAATTTTATAAGTTCTGTCCGTAGTATTATAAATATTTTTGATGATAATAAATATCATCTTAAGAATACTAATAACATATATAAAGTGTTGCTTAATCAAGAATTACCTAAAGATATCTATAATAAGAAATTATTAAATGAAATTTATAATAACATAGATGAGCTAGCTAATGATTTTAATAAGATCTTTGAATATTATCAAGAATTAGAGAAAAGAAATAAAAAACTTAGGAGGATTCATAATGCCAGATGAAGCAGTGAAAATATTAAATTTTTTCGGGACAGTTTTCATTCTATTGTTTATAATTTGCTTTGCAATAGCATTTATTTTGAACGTTGTAAAAAAACAAGTTGAATTAAATGAATCTTTTAAAAAGTTCCAAATAGTGTGCGCAACAGTAGCGCCAGCATTTTTCATTATAAGTATTATGTTATATGTATTTGCTAATATATTTTAATCATGTATAAAGATAAAATTTAACTTAATATGAAGGACGGATAATTTAGTGAATAAAAGTTTATAGTAAAACAATAACGAACATAAAAAGTTAAGGAGTGTATATATATGGAGATTATGATTTGCTTTATAACTTTATTACTCTTAATAATATCGACAGTTCTATTCCTATTTTTCGTGTGTTTGATATTTCTTATGCCATTTTTTGTAATGAACAATAAATTAGAAGTACAGTAAACGAAGTATAAGACAAATAAATTTGGAGGAGCAAGATGAATAATAAAGAAGTTCAAATTGGAAATGATAAAAAAAATTTATTTCTTGATTCACTAATAGAATTAACGAAAGTAGAGTTTAATAACCTATGTGAAAAGAGTTCTAAACCACGCAACAAGCTCTTATATAAAGCTTATAAAAGGACTAATTCATTAAAAAAAATATGGAGATTATCAAAATTATATGAATTATCTATACCTCATGAAGAATATGCGTCAACTATAATACCTCTCATGTTTAAAAGGGTTATGACAAATCCTAGTGTAGATTCATTCAGACAAGCGAAAGATTATTTAGAAGCATACAATATGGTAAATAATTTTATTAGTAGTGAAATTTCTGCAACAGAAGTAAAGTCATGCTTTGATAGTTATACTTTTGATTTTCTAATAGATAATTTCAACATTAACGAATAGAGGAGTAGAGGTGTAAATTTATGAAAAAGCAAAGTTTAATAAACGATTTAAAAATTAAGTTTTCAATAATAGATTATTTTTCAAATAAAAACATAAGCTCACGTGAAAAAAACGGCTTTAAAAAAGAGTGGAATTTAAGTAGTGTACTCAAGATCTCATTAGAGAAAAAATTTATCCTAAAGATAAGCGTATTTGATGGATTTGTTATCGATAATAAAGGAATTTATAAATTAATTTTCACTTTTTCAGATGGTTTAAAACACTATATAGAATGTCCAAAAGAAGTGTTTAAAAAATGGATAAAAAACTTAGAAATGGACGATTTAAAATTATTACATGAAAGTATTACAGATAGTAAATCTACTGTTAGCTTAGATAATAAAACGAATTTAGAGTCAAAAAACAAAGTGAGATTAGGTCTGTAAATCATTAAACTAATATTTATAACTCAAAAACTTATAAATATTTTTACTAATGACAGTATAATCTACTATATTTTACAAGATTACTTATATAGTTTCTAAAAACCAATAACGAACGTTTTTGTTACAAATTTGAGTTATTTGCAATTTAACAAGCAAAATTTGTGCCAAATTCCTCTCAAACATATAAAAAATAAGGAGTTAGTAACTTCAATATTTTTTTATAATTAAAAACCAAAACCTGTAACATAATCTATGTTACAATATTAATGAATGATATGGGTATTGGTACGAAAGGTAGGCTTCTAATTTGCATTGAGAATATAAATATAAAGGGGATTAATAAGTAATGGAAAAAAATATTAAAGAAACAGATTGGTTTGAATTTGGACTTGAAACATATTTAATGAAAGCTCAAAGATTACTAAATATTGATACTGGAATTATAAATTCACTTTCTAAGCACGTTACAAGTCAAATTTATAACAAACTTAGACGATTGAACATAGATGAAGAAGATAGAATTAATTATATTCATGAATTAATTAATATTTCTTATAGTTTAGTAAATGACGGACATTTTCTTTATCAAAATAAAAGATTTACTATTTATGAATATTTTGATAAAGAAGATTTAATTGTAATGTTAGATCCAAAACATACTTTTTTATTTATATTTGCAACAAAGCTACAAGCTGATGATGAAAACATTGAACATTATTTAAATGGATATATCGCCGATTTAAGAGAAAATATTTTTAATAAGAATCAGTCTACAGAAGATATATTGGATAAGTTAATTTATCAATTAGAACTTGATACTGAACCAGATCATAAAAAACTAAATAAAGAAGAAGAACATTTGATTGATTTTGATGAAAATGATGATTTTACTAATGGTACATTAGAAGGAAATAATAAAGGGGCGTATTAAAATGTTGAATTATGATTTAGCTCAATTGATAGATAGCAGCAACCAAGATTTAGAATTTAAAGGAGTACCGTCAATATCTTTAGTAAATTGTTTAGATCAACTAAATTTACAAGGGATAAATGAAACAGATAAGTTGATTCACTTAAGACCAGAGATATTTTTAGATGAAACACATTATATGGGCGAACATGACAGCGCTAAAATTAAAGTTAACAACGCAAAAAGCAAGGTTGATGTAAACATACAATCATTAATAACAAAAAATAATCATACCTTTAATTCAGAAGCTAAAACTAAAATCAAAACTCCTTTTGCTAATAAACGTATATTTTGTGCAGGACAATTAATAAATAGAAAGTTTAAACAAGGTATCTCTTTTGTACCTAAAATTGATGAGGGTGTAAGGTTTAATAGTGAAGAATATAAAGAATTACGTGATAATAATGAATACAATTCACATATGCGTTTTGAAGTAATTAAGTTATTAGATATGCCTTTTGAAAAGTTGGAATATTTACAAAACTATAATATTGATTATTTTAATGATTTATGTATTTTCAAGGAAGATGTAGATAAACCAAGTTCGGATTATACTTTGTCGAATTATGTGATAGATAAATATGTTGTTTATCCTTATAAAGTTACGGAAACATGGCAATTAGCATTTGATGTAGATATAGATGAAATTGATGTTGATAAGGACACAAGTCTAGGATCTACTATTAATATCAGTTACTATCTTTGTGTTTTAGGATATAGTGAAAATTATTTAAAAAGTAAAATATCAAAAGAAAAAGTATTATTTGAACATGCAAATTTAGAAAAGAATCTAATGTTTTCAAATTTAGACATAACTGAATTAGGAAAAGTATATAAAGATGATTTGATGACCTACTTCAACGTATATACAGAAACTGTACCAGTAGATGAATTTACTATTGCACAAAGTAGTAAAATAACACCAGTAGTACATGAAAACCCTAATGATTATGATTTAGAAATTGAATATGATGATAACCTATTATTCAAAGAGCCTAAAGTTATTAGTATGTTGCCTATTTTAGATAAATAAAAGGGGAGTTGAAAACAATGAGTAAAAAAATAGAAACTAAAATTGATGAACTAACATTTTATAGTGCATTTCAGATACTTCATAGTCATTATGATGTAATGTCATATAAAGGTAAGATTTATGATGTTTTTGGTTATCAGTATTTAGGAATGATTTATAACTATAAATTATATGATGAAGATAATAAAGAAATTAAACCAATGATAAACGAAAAAATAATTTTAAATGATGTTTTAAAATTGAAACTAAATATATTTAATAAAAATAATTATTTTGATGAATCTTTTGATTTAAACGAAGTGAAAATTTTAGACAAAGAAAATAAAGAAAAAACAGTTAGCTCAATAAAAATAACTTCTATAGAATATGATTTAGCTTTTTGTAATAGCGAAAGTTCAAGAATTACCAATAAGGAATTTAAAGAAATTATAGAAGAAAACTTTGAAAGAGTAGACACTGATTTTATATTGCCATGTGCTGACGGTGTTGCGTATACAAACAAGGAGGAAACAGCGAATGAGTGAAAAAATATATGTATTGCATGATAAAAATAATAATTTATTGCCAGTTGGATTATTCACTGACGAAAATCAGTTAATAAAAAAATACGATAAGTTTGATAAACGAATTAAAAAATTTAGCAAAGACGATTTACTGGTAAGTATTATAGATTCTTTTAACACTTTTAACGTTGAAGGATTACAAAAAGTGGTCGGTACTTATGACGATTATGTAAATGAAATAAGAAGTGATCTAGTCGATAAAGCAAATTATAATCTTCCAAAAGATAATTTAGTATTAATACTTGATTATGATGAAAATAACGAACCCATTATCATGGGCGCTTACCAAGATAAACATAAATTAATTGAAGATTGTAAAAATATAGTTAAAAATGATTCCGTTAATTTAGAATCATTACTATATTTTGAATTTGAAATTCCTTTGAATCAATATAGTGCTGAAAGTTTTATACAGTTTATTATCAGTGGTGGTATGTTAAGTGGATTACTGGAAGAAAATTTGCAAAGATAATTAAAACGAATTAATAAACTATGTACAGAATATTAGATTTATTAACATTTTAAGGCAAGGAGAATTAATATGAAAAAAACATTAGAAAAGATAGTTGAAAATATTGATGTAAACCAATGGTTTAATAAGGAATATAAGGATTTGCAAGAAGATTATAAACATAATAATGACCCTTTTTTATATGAAAAAGAATACAATTCTATTCAAAATTATCTTGCTATAGAAATTGTAGGTGAAAATTATGATATACAAGAAGTAGCAGGTGATGATTTTTTTAAATATGTAGATAGATGTCGAGAGTTAATTACAAATAAAATAGAGTTAGATTTTAAAAACTCAGAAACTTTAATTTGTGATTCAGCTGAATTCTGGTTTATTGTTTATAACAAAATTAAAGAACAATTATCAAAAGAAGTTGAAGATAAATTATCAGATGAAATTGCTTCAAGTGATTTTGTTCAAATGATAATAAATCATAATAATGAAAAGTCAAAAATATATTTTCATAATAAAAATATTTATGATTTTTCAGAATTAGAAATTGATACTGTATACGCCCAAAAAGTTAAGGAAGTTAAAGAAAGTATTGATAGGGAACGTATGAAAGATAAAATTGTTAATATGCAAAAGGAATGTATGAAATCTATTCTTTTTTATACTAGTCAAAATGATTTCTATGAAGAAAATGAAGAACATCAATTCATTTGTGTACTTTTAGACAGAATTTATCACTTTTTAGTACAAAACGATCTTAACGTAGATGTAGACACTTTCGCATACATTTTGAATGTATTATTAATTAATATTGATGAAAATTATACTACCATTTACACAAATGATATTAAAAAAATAAATATAGATAATCAATTGGAGAAAAATTTAAATATATCAACATTTCTTTTCGATAAAGAAATATCTAAAGTGGGCGAAAATGAAATATATATGATTGATACATTAGTTGGCTCATGTATTGCTTATTTGAATGGATTTAGAGATTAAAACACGCTGATGTTAGAAACAGAAGATGAAAAAGAGTGAGTATCGGTTTTAGTAAGGACTTAAAAATAAAAAGACAGTTTAATATGAGTGAGGTATTAGCAATGGCTAAAGTAGGATATGCACGTGTTTCTACACGGGATCAAAGTTTAGATTCACAAATAGACGCTTTAGAAAAATACGGTTGTGAACGTATCTTTAGTGAAAAAGTGAGTGGGCGTAAGAAAAAACGAACAGAATTAGATAAATGTTTAGATTACTTACGTGACGGTGACACTTTGGTTATTTATAAATTAGATCGTCTTGGACGTACAACCAAACAGTTAATAGAGTTATCGCAATGGTTAGACAATAATAATATAGACTTACAAATCATTGATATGAACATATCAACAAATGATGCAATGGGAAAAATGTTTTTTACCATGATGAGTGCATTTGCAGAACTAGAAGCTAATCTATTAAGTGAACGAACAAAAAAAGGTTTAGAATCTGCAAGAGCAAGAGGACGTACAGGTGGGCGCCCTAGGTTGCCAGATAACAAAAGGCGCCATATTAAATTTTTATATGATGAACAAAAACTGACTGGGGAGGAAATAGCTGAACAAACAGGTGTAAGTAGAACTACTGTATATCGTGTTATTAAAGAAAAATAATGGAGGGATTTGAAATGAGTATAGAAAAAAGTAAATTTGAAAATGAAAAAGAATATCTCGTTAATAATCTTGTTAATTCTTTTGAAAAATATAAAAGTACAATTAATGATGAGTTTGAGAAACTGGATCGTAAACATTCGCGTACTTCTTTTAATCGTATTACTTCTTTTCCAATTTCGATTAAAGAAGATGAAAGCAGAACAAAAGAACAAGAATTACAATTAAGTATAAATCATTTTAATATTAATTCAGTTTTGACTGATATGGAGTTTTTAGAAGAATCAAAAAATAGTTTTGGTAAAAGCTATATCGAATATAAAGAAGCAATTGAAGATTTAGAACATTTTAATTTAATTACAAAATCACCCTCTAAAGAACAAAAAAAAATCAAAAAATTAAAAAGAACTTTAAATGATATAACCACTGGATATAGTGATAAAGCAGACTTAAAACCACTTATAGAACTAAAAGATTCTTATAAAAATATCAAGAAGTATAAAAAATTTGGTGATATTAGTTACTTAAACTTTTTACTAAAATTTAATCAAGATGGTGAAATACAATTAGATAATGAAGGCTACTATGAAATAAACGATTACTATTTTATAGATAATTTATCTAGGCTTAAATATAATTTGAAAAAAAAGTACCTCATTAATATAAAACAGATAAATAAAATCACTAAAAGACATAGTTCAAAAGATAGACTAAAAAGATATTTAATTTTTGGTTAAATTGCTAGTATTTAAGCGCTGAGAAATGACTTGTGTTGCATTGAAAATGTATTTTGATGGAGGAATATCTTTATGAACAAATCAGAGAACTTTAGAGATTACCCTAAAATACTTAAAATTGAAGATGATGGGAAAATAATAGCATTAGATAAAAATGGACAAATAAATACTGATTTAAATATTCATACCATAGATGATAATAAGCAACATTTAGTATTTTATTTAAAATAGAAAAAACGTCTAACACATATTTGTTAGACGTTTTCACATCACGACCACAGTCATCACGTAGCCTAGCACAACAAGAATGTGCTAATATTAATTATAACACATATTATTTTTTCTATTCTACACTAACAATACTATCCAAATTAAGCTTCATTATTCCTTGACTATCTATCTTTTTAATAATCATGTTACCTTCTAATTTATCTATTTTCTTTATATAACATTTAATAGTATAAATATAACCATTATTCCAATAACTTATCTCTGAAATTCTATTTTTTCCGATTTTTTCATGTACTTTTTCGTTTATTTCTTGCAATTGTTCATCTGATAGTAATGGCATATCAATTTTGTTTTGATCTTCTATGTGCTGATCTAACATTTCATATTGTTGTGGCATAGTTTTAAATGGTTGCCATTTAACCATATTTCGTCCTTCTGGTATACGTGGATTTAAATATTCTCGCGGGATTTTTCGATAATCAGTTTCGTATTTATAAGGTTCTGGCATATCGGGATTAATTATTCTCATAAATTTACAACACCTCAAATACATTATAGAACACACGTTCCCTATTATAAAGTGTTATCTTTTATAGAAAATAAAAAAGGACGTGTTAACGTCCTTTTTAATATCTAATCTTTATAATTAGTAACTTTAAATTGCTTACGGTCATCAAATTTTAGTTCATATGTGCCTCTAGTTTTATAATCATTATTAGATTTTGTAATAGTTATAGTAAGTTTATTTTTATTTCTTTCAATACTATCAAAGGATTTAATTTTATAATTGATACTTTCTTTTTCCTTAGTTGCTTTTTTAATTTTACCCTCTAATTTACTATTTTTCTCTATATAATTCTTAATGTAATCATAATCCCCCTTTTTGTATGCTTTATTCAAATGATTCATATAATCTTTCATAAATTTTTTTGCTTCTTTTTTAATATCTTCTGTGTCATGCTTATATCGTTCAATTTCTGGTTTGTTGAATTTGAATTTTAAGGTTTGTGGTTGCTGGCTATGATTTCTACTTAATGTTATTGGTTTTGACTTAAATGTTTTATCATCAACTTTTCCGACAGCGTATACTTTAATGGGTTTATCATCAAGAGGATATTTACCGTATACCTTATTTGGATTGTATTTTGTATCTTTATCATTAATAACAATTTTAATACTATCTTTGTCTAATAAGTTTTCGCTATCTATACTAGACTTAAACCATGCTTGATTGAATGAATCATCAGCAATAACTTTTCCAGAATGATTTTTATTATCTGTATTAAAAAACAGTTGTCCATTAGTTTTTCCGTTTACTTGGCTATTCTTTATAGTTTTTTCACTATCTATACTATATTTTCCCACAAAAAATTTCCCGATTTTCGTTGTATTATTCTTGTCTGCAAATGTCTTAACTTTATCATCTAATTCATATTCATAAGTTGCGCTATTATCATATTCTTTAACATAAACTGGATATAAATGAGGTTCAAAAGTGATTTTATCTAAAAAGAAAAATTTCTTCCCATCTTTTTTAATAGATAAAATAGGCTTACCTTTATTATCTGTAATTGCCCCTAGTTTAATTGAATATTGTTCATCTTTTTTTATATTATCTTTAATATTGCTAATTTCTTTTTTAAACTTGGGAAATTGATTATCGGATTTTACATAATTAACAAAGTTTTTAGCTTCGATTTTCGTAAATTTGTGTTCGTTGCTAGTTAAAGTATTTGCAATCTTATTGTATTCATTGTTCTCAACATCTTTCTCAAACTGCTTTACCTGCCCTTGCGCATTATATTTTTGAAATAAAAAGTATAATAGAAATGCTACGGCTAATATTATAATCATCAAAATTATAAATATAACTAATTTTTTATAGTTTTTAGGCTCTTTTGTATTCGTTTCATCTTGATTTTTTTCCATAACTAAAATTCCTTTTTGCTAAAGATTTATAGATTTTCTGTATACTTACAAGTTGGATAATTTGAACAACCAATGAATTGCTTTCCTGCTTTGCTCGTTCTAACTTTTAAAGCGTGGTTACAATTAGGACATGAACGATTAGATACATTTTTCTTTCTAATAGCTTCTGGTGAAGTATTAGGTTGTATTTTTAATATCCAATCAACTAAATCATATCTATTTTTCAATGTAACGTTACAAGGTTTTGCTAATTTAAGGGCGCTTTTAGTGAAAAAACTATTTGTGATTACCCAACTTTCGTCTGCATTGTGGTAACGTTGCGAAGCAAAGACTTCTTGTATAGCACCAATAGATACATTTTTCTTATATCCATAACGTTTAGCTTGTACAACAATTTTATGATTGCCTTTTTTTAAAATTAGATCAGCACCGAAGTCGTGACTACCATTCGTTACGACTGCTTTATAACCTAATTCTTTAAATAACACAGATAAATATATTTCAAAATCTAAACCGTTCATTTTATCAATATCTTTAATATTAGCTTTTTTTAGTTTGTTTCTTATCTGTAAGCCTTTAAAATAAGTAATAATATACGGTATAAATTTAAATATTATAAAAACTACTAAAGCTACTGTAATAATATAGAATAACGAATTATCCATTTAACACACCTCACTTATACTTATATACAAAATAATTTTGTACATATTTTAGTAATTTCAAAGTTATATATAATCTTTACTATTCTGTATTTCTTGCAATTGATTAATATTTAATACCTTGATACAATTAATTATATATCGGTACATCATGCCGATATATTCAATGATTTTATCATTGATCACTCTTGAGCCTACAAATTGATTTGTAGGTTCTTTTTTTGCACAATGCACCGATTAATCTTAATTATCTTTTGTAGGGTCAAAGGACATATCATAAACAGATTCTTTATCTGAATTACCAAATGGATTTTCAACCATATCATTTTTAGATTTACGTTCTTCTGTTTTATTTTTATCCTCTAACAAGTCTAAACTTTCAACTAATAAAAAATCGTAATAAGTATTATTACCGTTCTTATCTGTTGCTTTATTTCTTTTCCATTTTCCAGTTAGTGTTACTAAAGAGCCTTTAGTTGTATATTCATCTATAGCTTCTGCTGTTGATTCCCAAGCTGTAAAATTAATATAATCTGGATATTGGCTTTTTCCGTCATTGACTGCAATTGTACCATTTAAAACACTTTTATTATCCCCCTTTTTTGTTACAATGTTTCTTTTTTCAAGGTCTTTTGTTAGATGACCTGTCATAATGCACATATTCAACATAATATATCTCTCCTAATTTTATATTTATCTTAATTTTCATTTTACAGTTTCTCATTCTGGTATTACATACTAATATTTCATATTTTCTAATTTCCTTCTTTTGAAAAGTGGATTATATTTCATACTTCATTAAATATAATTCACAATACTGATCGTGGGTTTTCTTTAACTTATAGTTCAAACGACCTAAAATTGATTGATTAACTTTTGTCTTTTGTTTTTCATTTGCAATTTTACGTTGTAATCGAAAAATAGTATCTTCATATATTTCTAATTCAAAATTAATTTCACTCATTTTTTCTAATTGATTATAATTCATAAATTGTCACCTCCTTTCTTATTTGTATCTTTATAAAAATCTACTACTTTGTGTCTGTGTTTCTATGATATATATTTTTCTGTTGAAATTTGTTTCATCATGACCACTCCTAATTGATTTTTTATACTTTTAAATAAGTTTAAAAGTATATTTAATTTTTTGCTTTTTGCATTCAAGCAATGTGAATGCGAAAAGCTATTTTTTTGCCTTTTGGCAATGAAAACGAAACACTGCACGCAAAATTTTGTATAGGGATAACGCCAGTTAAGACAAAAACTTTTTAGCGTAGCGTTTAGAAAAGATTTTGCGACCCTATACATAAATTTATGAAACACTGGTAACAACGTGGTAGTGCCACTTTGTTTACAGATGTTTCATTGCATGTGTTAGAAGCGAGCAACTGCGTTGCGAGCGTGTTTGAATGCACAAAAGCAAAAAAATTATTAGATAACTGTGATACATTTGTATCACTTCATTTTTGGTTTAACTTTAATCGTGAGTAGGTTTGCTTGGCGTAATGGCAAGCCTACTCACTCCTTTTTGTTTTGTGTGAAAAGTTGGATATATGTCTTTTCACACAAAAAACCCTCATTTTTGAGGGCTTTTTTCATCCTTTAAATTTCCTTAAAATAGATAATCACATCATTTTCTAATACAAGTCCATAACCATCTAAGAATGTATTTATTAACTCATTGATTGTCTGACATTCAACAAATTCATCTATGAGTTCATCAAAATTAGGTGGATTATCTTCGTAAAGTTCTTTCAAAAATTTACCTTTATTTGTTTCAAATTCTATATTTTCTATAAACCTGCACTGACTATCCTCATATAAAATACCATTCATTTCATAAAATCCTAATAAATGTAATTCAATCTCATTTAATGCACTAACATTCCATATGTTTTTATTAATATTGGCTGTATTATAAGCCTTATCAATAATTTGTTTTTTCAAAACTTCATTCATCATTGACCACTCCTAATGTTTTTATATTTTTATTCATCATCAATGATGATGAGATAACCACTTTCATTTTGGGCTATAATTTTGTGATGTTTGGGAATATTTGTAACTTCTAAATATTCCATTAATCGTGCTATATCACATTCATCTTGTAAGTCACTCAATCCGTAGAAGTCCAAAACATCATTTACTGAAAAATTATCCTCATGTAAAAATCGTAGTAGTGTTTCAATCGCATATTCATAAACTTCTTTATCATCAATTTCAATTAAAGCGTCAATAAAATACTCATCTGCTATATTAAATTCTTTCGTATTCATCATAATCACTCCTAATGTACTTATAATATTAATTCGATAATCTGTAAAAATGCTAAAATGCTTAACATGATTAAAAATGTTTTGTTGTAATTTTTCATTTTACACCACCTGTGTTACAATAATAATTAAAGAAAGAATAGTAAGGGGTGTTAGCCCTTACTTGAAAAACAAATCAAATAATTGACAAATTATTTTAAGAATTGCGAGTATAATGTTCATCGCTAAAAGAACAAGATTATACTCAGTAATTCTTTTTTGTTTTTCTTCTTCTTTCTTCTGTATTCTGTTCAACGCTATCACCTCCTTTCAATACTAAATTTTTTAAAAGTCATATTTATGGCAATCAGCGTATTCACAAATTTCTGCGTCTATAAAGTTAGGCATATGTTTATTACTGAAATAAAATTCATTTATATCATCTAATAATTTTTCATCTTCAATACCTAACTCAAAACTTATTATTGCTTTAACCACTTCGTAATTATCACTATCTTTTAATATTTCTTTAATTTCTGTGTAATTCATCATGACCACTCCTAATTGATTTTTATACTTTTAAATAAGTTTAAAAGTATATTTAATTTTTTGCTTTTTGCATTCAAGCAATGTGAATGCGAAAAGCTATTTTTTTGCCTTTTGGCAATGAAAACGAAACACTGCACGCAAAATTTTGTATAGGGATAACGCCAGTTAAGACAAAAACTTTTTAGCGTAGCGTTTAGAAAAGATTTTGCGACCCTATACATAAATTTATGAAACACTGGTAACAACGTGTTAGGCAGTCTATGACACGTTGTTTACAGATGTTTCATTGCACGTGTTAGAAGTGAGGGGCTTTGCCCCGAACGTGTTTGAATGCACAAAAGCAAAAAAATTATTAGATAACTGTGATACGTTTGTATCACTTCATTTTTGGTTTAACTTCAATCGTGAGTAGGTTTGCTTGGCGTTATGGCAAGCCTACTCACTCCTTTAGTAGTGTGAAAGGTCGGATATATGCCTTTCACACGTGGGGTTGTGATAAAAGCACTGAATAGGTCATGCACATATCATAAGTGCATACACACGCCCTAACGTACATAGCGTTTAGAACTTGTGCGTTAGGGCGTGATGTTAAGCTGGGATATGCAATGACCGTTTGAAGTGTTTTTATCTTG
>JAOYNJ010000087.1:0-10449 GCA_025770055.1 Hippocampus barbouri
ATAAGCGAAGCGTTCCCCCTCAACAAGGGCTTATTTGTGCCACGAAGTGGCTAGCAAATATAGAGCTTGCCAAACCGAAATTGTGCCATTAAAATGGAGAGATAAAATCGAACCATTTTTTGGTACATATGGAGGTGCGAATGATGGGTGACGGTTACGAGGAAAACGATCAGCAGGCGAACGATGACGAGCAGAAGCGAGGTCGGAAGGAAGCCAAGCAGATCAGTTTTCGAGTAAGCGAAGGCGAATATCTCAAGTTGGAGCAATCAGCGGAAACCTTGAGTATGAGTGTGCCTGCTTTTGTGAAAAAGAAGGCACAGGGGGCGAAGCTGGTAACGCCAAAATTCGAGAAGGAAACAGGCGTTCAGCTGAGCCGAGAATTACGGGATATTGGGAAGAATGTGAATCAGATTGCTCGTTGGTGCAATCAGCGACAAGAGGAAAAATTGCAGGAAAAGGATATTGATCGGCTGGAGGAAAATGTTCAACGGGTCCAGGAGGAGTTGAACCGGATATGGCAACGATTAAGCTAGGAACAACGAAAACCGCCAATAAAGCCCTCAGTTATGCGGAGAAAAAGGCAGAAGTGGCTTCGGGAGTGGAATGCTTTCCAACGGTTGCTCAGGCACAAATGAAGGCAACTAGAGTGGTTCATGGGAAGAATGATGGCATTCAGGCTCATACGGTCATTCAATCCTTTGAGCCGGGGGAGGTGGAGCCGGAGGAAGCCAATCAAGCAGGAGTAGCATTGGCTGAGAAGATTGCTCCAGGGCATGAATGCATGGTCTATACGCATACGGATAAAGATCACACGCACAATCATATTGTTATTAATGCGGTTCATATGGATTCGGGAGCGAAGTATCAGGCGCATGGGCAAGCAGCCATTCAACGAACGCAACAGATCAATGACGACATTTGTCGAAATCGCGGATTGTCGGTACCGGACAAGCAGGCTGACGTCCGACATACGCTAGCGGAGCAGGAGTTGCTCCAAAAACGCGAACCAAGCTGGAAAGACGAGATTCGGCAGGCGGTCGATCAGGCGAAACAACAAACGGGAAACATGGCGGAATTTCGGGAGTATTTAGCGAAAGAATATGAGATCGAAACGAGGTTACGGGGAACGACCTTGAGTTATAAACACCCGGATCGAAAACAGGCGGTACGGGCAAATAAATTGGGCGCAGCGTATCAAAAGGAGGAATTGGAGCGTGGCTTTGAACGACAAGCTGGAGCAGAACAGAAGCATGGAAGAACTCTTGAAAGAGACCAAGGAACTCAACGAGCTGATGCGGAGTTACATTCGGGTGCAGATGAACGAGGACGGGGCAACCAGTTTATCGGTCGATCATCACTTGGAAAAGATCCAGAAGGTGTCGATCAAAGTCCATCAGAACATGGAATCGATGCTGCAGAAGCAAGAAAAGATGTTGAGCGCAAACGACGAGCACTTGCGGAGCGTGCTGAGCACCGGAGAAGAGACGATCGAAAAGAACAATCACCGAACATTGGCCAAACTGGACGAACTGGACCGGAACATACAAAACAGGCTGAACGCCCTGAACAACGAGATCAGAACAAGCACGAACGACATGCAGAGCGGGCTGAACAAAATCGTGTACAACGCCCAAAACGACAGCAGGGACTTAGTCGCTAAAGCGAAAAAAGGAGCGATGGCGTCGTATTGGGGGGATGCGTTCAAGTATGGGCTAGCCACGAGTGGAATTGCTGTTCCGTTGCTGTTGATAGGTCATTGGTTGTTTCTTTGAATGTATTTCTTATCCTTAATGCTGAATGAGAAGGTAAAAAAGCTGGCTCCTAATAAATAGGAAAACAGCTTTTTTATTATCAAGAATTTTGAAATTGAATCGCAGAGATAGAAGGAAGGTCTTTTTTTTGATTGGCGTTGAAACAATAAAGTTCTGGTCTGCCCGTTTGATGAGAACTTACAAGAAGACCGACTTTTTTGTAAGGAATAGCATCTATTACTGCTCTGAAAGTGTCTAAGTCATCACGGAAGTTGGTTTCGCAACAATGAGCATTAAACAAAAGGTCGATTAAGTCCCCAATTACGTTTTCATCTTCGATGGTTTGGAGATTACGTTTCCAAAAGGAAAAGCTGAGATCGGAAATAAGATCACCATAATAGTCTCTGAAATATAAATGCTTGAGGTCAGTCTTCATAAGTCCTCTTCTTTCTATATGTTCAACTTAACTGCACTTATATGTTCAGCCTGGAGAACATCATGTTTAATTTTTTAAATGTTAAGTCCATCATTCTCCCACTCTTGAAATCTAGCAAGCAAATACTGTTCTTTACTTTCGCCGCCTCTATGTACAAGACTGGAATGAATCATAATTGCTCCGGTTTTCCGAACTATAATTTGGGCTTCTTCTAAAACTTTAAGTGTTTCTATGACAGTCTTGATGGAGACATCACTCTTTATTGCGAGCTCTCTAGTTGTTATAATCAAAGTATTAGTTGATTTATCCATATTGTTTAAAACGTATTTGACGACTTGCATTTTCTTATTCCCTAAGGAATCAATGAGCTGAACGATTGCACTCATGTATGTAATCATAAAGCCATTCCTTGGGGTTTTTTTTATAACTTCGTCTGTAGTAATTTCTTCCCCAGTCTCTTTGTTTACCCATGTGCTTTTGCCACTATAAAGAACACTATTTTCTTTTTTTTCTCTTGGCATTAAATTTGCCTCCTTTCAGTCGAACTATAACATAAGTTGTAAAAAAACTACAACATAAGTTGTAAAAAACTACAACATTTGTTATAAAAAATTACAACATCTAAAATCCACTCAAACCCCCGCCATATTAACTAAAATCAAAGCTATTAATATTTTTTTCTCTTTTCTAAGGATTTAAGGGGAAAAGTCTCCTTTAAATTAATTCTCACAGTCATAAGTTAAATATTTTAAAGTTCGTGGGCTTTCGAGCCCACACGCCGACCAACGGAAGCCCGTTGGATCGCAGATATTTTAAACTTTTGTTGTAATTTTGTACGTTGATAAGATACAATAATCATTCAAAAATATTTTTGAATGAGGTGACTTTATGATTCAAATAATTGGGACAGCAGTCATTCTATATATCGCAACGGCTGTTGATTTGCTAGTTTTATTACTAATTTTCTTCGCAAGAGCGAATACCAGAAGACAGTATCGTGATATTTACATAGGCCAGTATTTAGGTTCTTTAACATTAATCGCTGTCAGTCTATTCTTAGCGTATGTCTTAAATTTTGTTCCAGAAAGATGGATGCTAGGATTGCTAGGTTTAATACCCATTTATTTAGGCCTCAAAGTTGCTATTGCTGGCGATAATGATGAAGAGGAAGTAGAAAGACAATTAGATCAGAGAGGATTAAGTAAATTAGCAAAAACCGTTACATTAATCACTATAGCCAGTTGCGGAGCCGACAATGTAGGTTTATTTGTCCCTTATTTCGTAACACTAAGTATCACAGAACTATTAGTAACTTTACTTGTGTTCCTAATTCTCATCTTTGTTTTAGTTTTCACAGCTCAAAGATTATCGAACATTCCGGGGATTGAAGAAATCGTTGAGAAGTTTAGTAGATGGATCATGGCCACCGTATACATTGGCTTAGGGGTATTCATTATCTATGAAAATCAAACCATACAAACCTTGATTTCTTTTTTAAACTAAAAGGAGATGTCTAGATGAATAAAAGTATAGAATGTCAGATTATATCTGTTCATGAAGATAAAGTTGATAGCGCGAAAGAATTTTTAAGTGAATCTCCTTCACAGAAACTTATGTCTATTTTTCATAGAGTTTGCGACGACAATAAAGTAAAAATTATTTTATCCCTGCTTAAAGAGAAAGAAATGTGTGTATGTGATATTTCCATTATTTTAAATATGACGATCGCTTCAACGTCCCATCATTTAAGACTTTTGTACAAAAATGAAGTTCTAGACAGATATAGAAAAGGCAAAATGGTTTATTATTTTATAAAAGACACAGAAATAAAAAACTTTTTTGAGATGAACTTAACCAAAGAATCATATCGGTCGTAAAGTCAAATAAAAGCTAATAAACCGTGCCTTTTTGAAAAAAGGCACAGCCAAAAACTTTAAAATCAACCTACCCAACCCTTCCAATCTTGGAAGGGCTACGCTATCGCTCAGATGCCGAAAGGAATGGTACGGGGGAAACCGCCCCTTCCATTCCCTTCGGTCATGCCAGCTTGAAGACCTGAGGGCTTCGTCAACTCCTTATCCTCCCTACGGTCCGGTATCGTTGACGAAGATCATACGCTGTAAGCTTCTCAGAGCTTCTGTGAGCGATTTTACATAGAGAAACAAGGACAAATAGGGTTTGGCCATTAGCAGCGATTAGGGAAGCTGTGAGGGCGTTGTATGAAGGAGAAAACCGCCTTTTGGTGGCTTGTCCATGATAAGCGGACGTTGGCGATAGCCAATGGAGCATTAAGGAATGGACAAGCCCGGACGGTCTGAACCCTCTTGGCAGTAGCAAAAGAAGCCATTCTTTTGCTTCGCCTACCGGCGAGGGGAAGTTTTTGGGTGCGCCTTTTTTCAAAAAGGTGCGGTTTTAATTATTAATGTTTATCTTAAGGAGTTTATTTCATGTACAAAGGAGAAATGAAAAAGTTCCTCTCTTGGTCTTTAAGTACTGCTCTAGGAATTGCTATTTATTATTTCGTAACTGATTTCATTTTTTAAGATTTAGTAGGAATTGATTTTAGAGGTGGTAATGATGAAAAAATGGCAAGTAAAATTATTAGTCGGTTTATTTGTAGGAATAAGTTTGTACTTAATTATTGATTTAACATCTTGGCCTCTTTTTTCTCTTTTTATTATCGCTATAGTCATTGGAATTTTAGGGATAATATTAGAGAATAATTTGTCTAAATTAGTAAGAAAAAGCTAGCAGAATGCTAGCCTTTTTTCGTTAGAAAAAAAGAAAAAGAATTGGGAGATTTGGCTAGCTTTAAGCTAGCCATTTCGATAGGTATTGAAGGGGGAGTTTGAGGGGGATAAGCGAAGCGTTCCCCCTCATCAAGGGCTATTTGTGCCACAAAGTGGCTAGCAAATATAGAGCTTGCCAAACCGAAATTGTGCCAGTAAAATGGAGAGATGAAATCGAACCATTTTTTGGTACTTTGGAGGTGCGCCCTATGGGTGACGATTACGTAGAAAAGGATCAGCAGGCGAACGAGGACGAGCAACAGCGAGGTCGGAAGGAAGCCAAGCAGATCAGTTTTCGAGTAAGCGAAAGCGAATATCTCAAGTTGGAGCAATCAGCGGAAACCTTGAATATGAGTGTGCCGGCTTTTGTGAAAAAGAAGGCACAGGGGGCGAAGCTGGTGACGCCAAAATTCGAAAAGGAAACCGGCATGCAGCTGAGCCGAGAATTACGGGATATTGGGAAGAATGTGAATCAGATTGCTCGCTGGTGCAATCAGCGACAACAGGAAGCATTAGTAGAAAAAGACATGGAACGGCTGGAAGAGAACCTGCAGCGGATCCAGGAGGAGCTGAATGGGGTATGGCAACGGTTAAGCTAGGAACAACGAAAACCGCCAATAAAGCCCTCAGCTATGCCGAGAAGAAGGCAGAAGTGGTCGCTGGGGTGGATTGCCTGCCAAAAGTCGCGCAGGCGCAAATGAAAGCCACGAGAGAGCTTCATGGCAAAAATCAGGGCATTCAAGCCCATACGGTGATTCAATCGTTTGAACCGGGAGAAGTGAGCCCGAGAGAAGCCAATGAGGTGGGACAAGAGCTGGCCGAAACCATCGCTCCAGGGCATGAATGCATGATCTATACGCATACGGATCAAGATCACACGCATAACCATATTATCATCAATGCGGTTCATATGGATTCGGGAGCCAAGTATCAGGCGCATGGCCAAGCAGCGATTCAGCAAACCCAGCAGATCAATGACGACATTTGTCGAAGCCGAGGGTTGTCGGTACCGGAAAAACAGGCAGAGATCCGTCATACCCTAGCGGAACAGGAACTGTTGGGTAAAGGTGAGCCCAGCTGGAAAGACGAAATTCGGCAGGCGGTGGACCAGGCGAAAGAACAAACGGGAAACATGGCGGAATTTCGGACGTATTTAGCAAATGAATATGAGATCG
Source organism: Hippocampus barbouri (assembly GCA_025770055.1). NCBI lineage: Eukaryota > Metazoa > Chordata > Actinopteri > Syngnathiformes > Syngnathidae > Hippocampus > Hippocampus barbouri. The sequence goes on from JAOYNJ010000087.1 coordinate 6,152, forward strand.
AAACGAGATTACGAGGAACGACTTTGAGTTATAAGCACCCGGATCGACAGCAGGCGGTACGGGCGAATAAATTGGGCGCATCGTATCAAAAGGAGGAATTGGAGCGTGGCTTTGAACGACAAGCTGGAGCAGAACAAAAACATGCAGGAACTTTTGAACGAAACGAAGGAACTCAACGAACTGATGCGGAGTTATATCCGGGTACAGATGAACGAACAGAGCGTCACCAGCCTGTCGGTCGAAGAGAAGCTCGAGAAGATTCAAACCACGTCCAACAACGTCCTGAAGCACATGGCATTGACCTTGAAAAAGCAAGAAAGCATGTTAACCAACAACGACGCCATCTTGCGCAGCATGCTGAAGCAGGCCGAGAAGGATATGGAAACAAACAATCATCGGACCATCGAGAAGCTGAACGAACTGGACAAGAACAGTCAGCAGCAGCTGAACGCTCTGCATCAAGAAATCATGAGGAGCACCAACAACATGCAGCAGGAACTCAACAAAGTCGTGCAAAACGCGCAGCGAGACAGCAAGGACCTAGTCTCTAAAGCGAAAAAAGGAGCGATGGCCTCGTATTGGGGTGATGCGTTCAAATATGGGCTAGCCACGAGTGGAATTGCAGTTCCTTTGCTATTAATAGGTCAGTGGTTATTTCTGTAATTAATAAGTATGATTTAAAAAGTTTAGCTATAAAATGCCTGGGAATAGAAGTATTAGAAGATTCTACTAACTTTAGGGGGAAATGGCATTGAAGAAGTATACAAAGACAGGAATAGCTAGTGCACTAGTAGTAGGAATGGCTTTTAGTCCAATCGGAGTGTCAGCTTCTGATTCGGACAATTTAGATAACGATTCGTTGCAAGAAGAACAAAACGGAGAAGTAAATATCAGTCCACAAAAAGCGAACGTTCTGATGGAAGGTGGGCATATACTTAAACAAGGTGCTGCAGAAAGCGCAGTAGCTTCGATTCAACAAGAATTAAATGATCGTGGTATTGAAACCATGGTAGACGGGATCTATGGACCCGAAACAGTACAAAGTGTCAAAATGTTTCAGCAAAAATATAGTCATTTAACGGTTGATGGAATTGTGGGTCCTAATACATTTACTCAGCTCAATATGGCTTCTATGAATTATCCGAACCAATTATTATATAACGGCGTGAGCAACGATTATGTAGGTTCCGTGCAAAACAAGTTGACTGAAGTCGGAATATCAACAATGGAAGATAATATCTATGGACCCAAAACAGAAGCAAGTGTAAAAGAGTATCAAGAAATAAATGGTTTAATGGTCGATGGAATTGTAGGACCGAATACGTGGGATTCGATGTTTTCACCTCAAAATTCAGATGAAAATTCTTCTAATAAAATCACTTCTGGTGAACAAGCTATAGAAAAATTGAAGAGTAGTGAAGATTTCGGAGAAGATATTATTTTCGACGACCTTGGAGGAGAATTGAGTGAAGATGACCAAGGTTCTTATTATACGGTTCAACTAACTTCTAAAGAACTAATGAAAGATGGAGGTAGTGGAACAGTAGACGAGTTTAAGGTCTATCAAAATGGAGACTACGTGTCGGTGTATGGAAATAGTGAACAATAAAAATCGCAAATAATGTTAGTAAAAAGGCAATTCCGTAGTTAACGGTTTGCCTTTTTTATTTAATGGAACTATTTAAAGATTTTCTCTTTCTTTGAGAGATTTTAAGCGATCAAATTGATTCCGATACTCGTAGTCCTTATTTTCTTTTTTGCTAATAAGAATCTTGCCATCATATTTAGCATATCTTTTCTCTGTATTGTAGCTAGTCCATGCAAGATCGTGATTAATGACGTAGACATTACTAGTTCCCATTTTGTAAACATCGAGAAATCCATTCTCTTGTAAGACTTTAATAGCTCTATATATAGTCATTCTTGATTTTTCAAAGTAATCTTCAAATACTGAATAAGAACAAGCTAAAGCATTACGATTATCCATATGTTCTAAAATAAAAAAGAGCATAGTGTTTGCAAAAGGATATTTTGTCATTAACCAACGAACTTCTGGCATATGATCTTTATAGAGTTGAACGAAATTATTATTCTTTTTTTCTTCTTCTTTATGTTTTTTATCGTTTTCTTTTTCTTCTTCAATTTCTAGGAATTTCAAAATTTTTGAATACTGCTCATTTGTAACTTCAAGTTTTTTCAAATTTTCACCTTGCATAATAAATTCCTCCGATCAGATATGATACATAAATGTTTCATTATTGTTACATGATATAACACTAAATGTTTTAAGTAAACACTAATATGTTACTAGATGTAACAACTATGTATCACAGCTGGTGTTACATATATGTATCACAGCTGGTGTTACATAAGAAAAAAAAAAAACCTTTAAAACCAGTATTTGTAGCATTTTCCCCTTCTTTATCTTGAACGGTGTTGGTTTCCTCGAACGTAACAGTGAAAATCAATAGTACGTTCGTGGGCTTTCGAGCCCACACGCCGACCAACGGAAGCCCGTTGGATCGCCAAGGCTTTAACCCCCAACCCCCAATTGCAATTGGGGGCTACGCTATCGCTCAGATGCCGAAAGGAATGGGACGGGGAAAAGCGCCCCTTCCATTCCCTTCGGTCATGCCAGCTTACACACCAGAGCCTTCGTCAACTCCTTATCCTCCCTCCGGTCCGGTACCGTTGACGAAGATCGTACGCTGAGAGCTTCTCAGAGCTTCTGAGAGCGATGGGACATAGAGAAACAGGGATAAATAGGGTCTGACCTTTAACAGCGATAAGAAAAGCTCACAGGGCTTTCTATGAAACCATATGGGAATCATTTACAATAGCATGAGAGAGATGAAGGAGGGTTTTAGATGGATTGGAGCATGATTATTCCGATTGGGGCATTCATGTTTGTTCTCATAGGAGAAATATTTCGAGCACACATGCTTATTCGTCGGCTGGAAAAACGAGTCGACTCGTTAGAAAAGGCATCTAGCCAAGATCGTCCATCGAATGAGGAGAAAGATATTTCATGAAAGAATGAAAGATAAAAAACCCCGGGTGCTCAAAGAGAACAACCGGGGTTTTTTATTTAGAGGATAAAGAAGTTTGCCATGAATCTGATAGTGCCTAGGCCATGTTCAGACTAACGAAAAAGAGAGAAAAATACAAGTCTATCGCTTTCATCAAGATGGACATACATAAAGCCCTCCAGCAGATGAGACCTGGAGGGCTTTACATGAAAGCAGTTGAAAGTCATGATGGTGCATCCCTCATGGAATTGCAGAGATGACATTGGATCGTACAGAAATACTGTTCCCAATGAGGAAAAGAAATAAACATCAAACAAAAAACGTCTGCTCGATCATCGAGAGACGCTTTTTGAATGGACAAAAAATAATGAAAGTCACGATTAAGGGAGATGTTCATCAGAGAACATCCATCAATAATATTCCCTTGAGTATATAAAAATAAACAAAAGATAATCAGCTATATGACGATGGAGAAGGGAAGGAATCAAGAATCATGGAAACGAAGCCTTCAGGAGTACAGAAGAAGGAGGAATCCTATGATGTCCTATACAGAAGAAGAACTAGATGGAATCGATTATCTTACACTTAAATAAAAATTAAGTAAATAATAAAACAAAATTTTTTTTCACTTAAAAATAATTAAGTAGACGCTAATGAATAGTTAAGTGCTCAAAAACGCTGTAAGTACTATCAAATCAACTTGTAATAGAATAATTAAAAAAAAACACTCTCTTCTTAATTCAAGGGGGCTACTCGCCCCCTTAACCCCCAGCCAACGGAAGCCCGTTGGATCGCTTTATTTTTAACCCCCAACCCCCAATTGCAATTGGGGGCTACGCTATCGCTCAGATGCCGAAAGGAATGGGACGGGGGAAACCGCCCCTTCCATTCCCTTCGGTCATGCCAGCTTGAAGACCTGGGGCTTCGTCAACTCCTTATCCTCCCTCCGGTCCGGTATCGTTGACGAAGATCATACGCTGAGACCTTCTGTAAGCTTTTCTGAACGATGTTGCATAGAGAAACAGGGATAATTAGGGTTTGACCCTTAGCAGCGATCAGGGAAGCTGTGAGGGCCTTGTATGAAGGAGAAAACAGCCTGTTGGTTGCTTGTCCATGATAAGCGGACGTTGGCGATAGCCAAGGGAGCATTAAGGAATGGACAAGCTCACACGGGCTGCACCCTCTTGATGCAAGCAAAAGAAGCCATTCTTTTGCTTCGCCTACCGGCGAGGGGAAGTTTTTGGGGGCGCCTTTTTTCAAAAAGGTGCG
>JAOYNJ010000088.1:0-10448 GCA_025770055.1 Hippocampus barbouri
GTACTCAGCGCATACACAAGACGCTCCGCATTATAAGGCGTGCTGTCCACTTTGGAGAAAATTTTAGACTTTTAATGACGCCTTATAGGTGTGAAAATACGGTACCTAAAATATAGACGAAAGGAGAGAAGTGGAACGATACATATGTTCATCTACACCATACATATAGTCACATTTCCCAGCTTGACCTGATAGTCGGTTTAAATAAATCATCTTTAAAAAAAAAAAAAAAAAAAAGACACACTTTTCTGTTTTAATGACGGCGATTGTCCCGATGATCTCATTTGTCAGGCTCTTGACCCTGTGTCCGTGGCTGTGGTGACGCTGGGTTCCTCTAAAGACATGCTGTTCGAGGGAGGGCCTCAGCCTTGGGTTCTGGAGCCCTCTAAATTCTTCTGTGAGTTGAGAGCTGAGGAGGAAGAAAGTGTGAGCCTTACTCTGATCAGCCCGCTGTCCCATAATTATGACCAGCATTTGGTCAGAGCAACTTGCAAGGCCTTGGGAGAGCAGGTAATTCCTCCATGCTGACCAAATAACAAACTGGATGTGTATCATTGGGACTAGATGGGCATGACTTTTTCTTCATTTAACAACACCAATAAGTGCTCAATATTCTATCTTTAAAATATTTCTTGGTTTATAACGTAGCATTGGGCACAGCATTGATGATATGTAACTGTACCAACACACTAATCCAACATAAAGTTAGTCACTACAATAGTATTCTGTTCCCAGAGAAGAAATGTATTCTCCATGGTGACCCAGTGTCAGAGCTTTGTTGTAATGATTCATAAATGTGCAGATGCTGGAAGTGAGGGTGCGAAACAAGGCCAGCGTGACCAACCCATATCCCGCTGTAGAGAGGGCATCTGTAAAGTTTGTTTGCGCTCCTCCGTCACGCATCACCCTGGTCCCAGTGTACGCCATTCCGCAGCAGGAACTAGCATGCCCTCTGTTGCAGCAGAACAAATACGTGGTACGCATGTAATTTCCTCCTCCTTAATATGACAATGCCGCCTGAGTATTATGATGATGGTATTTTTGTAAAATGTTCTAATGCGATTTTAAGTGATTATGTTTGGTTTGTTTTTTTAAGGTCCCAGTTTCAAATTATCGCAACTCAGTTTTGGACCTTGCAGCTTTTGACCACCAAGGACGGAAATTTGACAACTTCAGCTCACTGAGCATCGTGTGGGAATCAAGCAAAGTGTCCCTGGCCAGTATCGAGCCGATCCTTCCCATGACGCTTCATCCCTTTAAGGATGAAAACAAACAAATGAAACTACACGGTAAAGTGTCTGCTCTTAAAAGTTTTTGATTGGCTATATTTGAAGCGACCTAATCCCACATATTTCTTGATGAGCTTTTTGGAAAGAAGGTTTCATTGAATTGAATGCCCTGACTCTTCATTGCTGTCGTTTTTTTGATGTCTCAATTTATCATTGGGTTTTTGCTTAGCGCAATTCCTTTCTTCGTCCTCTGTAACAGGCCGACAGACCGTTGTTGTGCATCGTCAATCGGGGCTCGCTGCCATCACGGCGACAGCGCTGGATTACCAGCTTTCACATATCAAAGCAGCCAAAGTTCAGAGTCGAGTAAGTGTCTCATTTTTCAGTTTATCTGATCATTGAGCAGTCTGTTTTCTCTCCTTGCTGTGACTGTGACTTACTGGCCCATGCGGGATGCTAAGAGATGTTAAAACCCTCCTCGGTACGCGTTCGCTATGTAACTTGTCACAAATTTTTCAAACGTTAATGTTTTGCTTGTTCACTTTTACACTAGCCTTTTATTATCAAGGCCTTATTTACAGTAATCATTTCTACTACAAGGTAATCTGCAGCTCGACAAGGAAAGGTGCATTAACATTGCTGGTAAATATGCAGTGATTGCCTTGGGCAGGAATGGCATTGAAGATGGCTACACAATTCAAAAATATTTCGATTTTGTTTACATTTTTGTTTTATCTGCCTTGTGTTGTGGGCAATGCCTCATAAAAAAATCTCAATACTGTGTCTGAGTTTCTTTTCCACAAGAATTTAGCAGCTTCCCATCTTTGTGGCCCAATTACAGTTGATGTCGCTGAACTACTGGAATGTATTCGCACATTCTGCAGATTCAGTCAAGATACATTGTGATTATCTACTTGATCATGAACGTTCACTTTTCACACAAATAATTAAAAGCAGAATAATGCATTTTTTTTTTTTTTTTTTTTTTGCTATGTTGTCAAACGTGTGGATTCTGTTGATTACCTTACGTATCAGTTATTTATTTTTGTCTGAGTTGGTGCTACTGTATATCTTTATTCTGTTTTCAACTGTTCTGGTGGATAGGTTGACACGTTTACCCCAGTGTCCGCGACATTGGAACTCATTTTAGTTGAAGATGTGCACATCTTTCCTGACACATTGACCCTATACAACCACCCAGATGTGCGGGTAAGAGAGAATTTTTTCTTTTACCACTTGATTACTGTTTAGTCCATCCATTTGGTGTTTAGTATTGTTTCTTTTTGCAAATGACTTCATTTTAGCTCATCTTAGTTTGACCCTACTCGCCTTAGACATATCTGGAGAAATTAACACTAATTGTGGTGGGGTCCATAGATGCGACTAGCGCAGCGTGTTCAACCATGCAAGTGATCTGAAATGCGATGAAAGTCTTATCCAATACCAATTTTGACTTCAGCTCAAAAGCTTTACGTGTGTTTTTCCTTGCAGGGTAACCTTGCACTGCGAGAGGGGTCGGGGCATTTTGTTGTCAAAACCAGTGTTAAAGACGTTGCAGATGTGGTATTGCAAGACACCCAAGGAACAGCCCAGGTATATAGGGACATCTGGAGTTCTAGGAGAGTGATTTAGGGAAGGGAAATCGAAATCCACAGTCTAGAGATAGTGATAAATAATGATTACCCTTGCCAGTTTGAATTTCTCTCCTGAATTCTTTCATGTCCCCAGGTTTCCCCCATCCAGCCAGGTGTGGTGCAAGTGATGGTTCATGACCTTTGTTTGGCATCCCCATTGACAGCCAAAGCCACAGTGCATGTTTCTGAAATCTTGGAGGTGAATTTGAGAGTGGTCGACAAGGTCAGTTTCCAGTCTGATAATTCCTCTTTGTGGTTGATGCTGGAGCCGCTCGACATGATGCTTCTTTATACAGAATTAAAAAAAAAAAAAGTACACATTCCATACGTGCCTCAGTGGCACTGATCTGTTTGTTCTGTAAAAGTGCTAAACTTTTAATATCCATGGAGTTCACTTGGTCTTCAGGCTTGCTCTTTCGGTGAACCGAATTGGTGATTTCCCGCTTGAATGGCCTCATTTGTCTCATTTACAGGTGGAAATTGGCAAGTCAGTAAGGTGTTATGTCAGACTGTTGGATGATAACAAGAAGCCTTTCCCAGCCAGCTATTTCCACTTCATGAAATTGAAGGTTAAGGCAGCGTCTTCAATCGTGTCATTGAAGTAAGGGCTGTGAGACTTGATGTGTTTTTGTTGTTCAAAATGTCTTAACCTTAATGGACACGCCTTTATGTTCCTTTTACAGACTAGTAGCAGAGTCTACAGAACACGACACTGCGGTTTACCTGGTAAAAGGTGTTTCTATTGGCCAGACAACCTTGTCAGCTGTTGTAGTGGATAAAAATGAGAGAAAATTGTCATCTGCCCCTCAACAGATTGAGGTATTTTGTTTACTGACGTTTCTTAAGTCATTATCAGGACTGTGAACAACTACTGTAGAAACTCTGTGTCACTGGTTTCTCAATAGGTATTTCCACCATTCAAACTCATCCCCCGGAAAATGACTCTGCTGATTGGAGCAATGATGCAGGTATGTTTGTGTGTGGCGTGTTGATGTTTATGCTGACAGAAGGTAGCCTCAGTTGAACTTGCCACAAGAGTTCATTTGGTCCACAGTCAATCTTCCAAAAGGGACCTTTGCCACAGGCTTTCTCTGGAAAACAGCATTAGCCTAGATCGTCTCCTTTCCAGCTCCTCTTTGAGTGCACTGTTATGTTTATGAAAAAGCACTGTGATCTAATCACAACCCCCTCAAATTGCTCAACATTGCAAAGGTGAATATGCCCAAGTGGCCTGGAGGTGGGGATCGCTGGCGAACGCAGGGTAGCCTGGCCTAGACCCATGTGGCCCAACCGGGCTCAGCTCCCACGGCCCAGTCATCCAGCCTGGGGGTCTGGTACCACTTCTCTCGAGAGAGGTTGGACTCTCTTCCACTCGAGTTGCCCACGGTGAGAGGCGCATAGCATAGCAAGTGTGGGCATCTTCATCGCCCCCCAATCAGAACTTGAGTGGTGTTTTGTTATTGGACTTCTGTGCTCGTCATGGATTATAATAATAATAATAATACATTTTATTTATAAGTGCCTTTCAAGACACCCAAGGACATTTTACAATAACAAAAAACACAGAACAATGCGGATTGTCCATAACGAACACCATCTTCAAACAGAAGAGTGTCCATATGTGCCGGGAGTTCGATGATTGACTTTGTGGTCGTATCATCGGATTTGTGGCCGCATGTTTTGGACACCCGGGCGAAGAGACAGCTGGAGCTGTCAACTGATCACGACCCGGTGGTGAGTTGGCTCCGATGGTTGGGAAGATGCCAGTCCAACCTGGCAGGCCAAAATGTATTGTCAGTGTTTGCTGGGAGAGTCCGGCAGAATGGGTCTGTCGGGAAGTCGAGTCTCAGATTCAGGATGAGCAGTGTGGTTTTCGTCCCGGCAATGTGGACTTGGAGAAGGTGTTCGATCGTATCTCTCAGGGAGTTCTGTGGGTGGTGCTCGGGAGTATGGGGTACCGAATCCCCTCCCCTTATATGGGCTGTTGGGTTCCTGTCCTCAGTCAGAAAAGGGTGGAGTGCCCTCGCCCGGTCAGGGATGGGTTCTTACCCCAAGTGGAGGAATTTAAGTATATTGGGTCTTGTTCACAAGTGAGGGCAGGATTGGGCGACAGGTGAATCGGTGCAGCGTCTTCTGTAATGAAGACTTTGTATCGGTCTGTTGTGGTGAAGAAGGAGCTGAGCCAAAAGGCGAAGCTTTCAACTTACGGGTCAATCTACGTTCCTGCCCTCACCTATGATCATGACCTGTGGGTTGTGATCAAAAGAACGAAATCCCAGCCGATAAAAGCGGCCGAAATGAGTTTCCTCCGTCGGGTGTCCGCGCTCTCCCTTAGAGATAAGGTGAGAAGCTCGGTCATCCCGTAGGGGCTCAGAGTCAAGCCACTTTCCCCCCATGTTGAGAGTAGCCAGATGAGGTCACTCGGGTATCTGATTAGGATGCCTCCAGGACACCTTCATGGTGAGATGTTCAGAGCATGTCCCACCAGCAGGAGGCCCCAGGGATAATCCAGGACACACTGGAGAGACTGTCTCCTGGCTTTCCAGGAAACACCTGGGCTTTCCTGCTAAAGCTCTTGCCCCGCGACTCAGATAAGCGGTAAAGAATGGATGGATGAAAAAGACCCAAGTGACCTACCACTTAGGTTTATGTCAAAGGTTCATGAAATGATTGTTTGACTCTACTTTTGTCACAGTAAAATGAACGGCCACAACTTTTCTGAAATACCTGCACCCTCGGGTTACACTGCTAAAATTTATTTTGTGAGTGACCTATTTATGCCCACTGTTTCTAGATCACATCTGAGGGTGGCCCGCAGCCTCAGTCCAATATTCTGTTTTCTCTCACTAATGAGGACATCGCTTCTGTAAATGGCATTGGTCATGTCAAGGGTATGACCACTGGTAACGTCACGGTGACGGGACTCATTCAAGCTGTCGATGCTGAAACGGGCAAACTGGTTGTTGTGTCAAAGGTAGGAAAAAGAAAAACAAAGATGGGGTCATGCAGAGTGAGTTTTCTTTGAACAGATGAATTGCTAATGCCGGTCCTTCTGTGTCTTTAGGATCAAGTGGAAGTTGAGGTTGTGCGTTTGACTGCCATTCGAATTCGAGCACCCATTACACGAATCAAGACGGGAGCGCAGGTACAACCTTGTGAATGTACATTTAAGTAAATACTGTTTCCAATGAACCAAAAATTTGGAGAAGATGATTGGCATTGGCCCTTGTTGCATGTTGTTTCCTTCTGTAGATGCCTGTATATGTGATGGGTTTGACCAATAGTCAAACACCCTTCACATTTGCTAATGCTCTGCCGGGACTTAGCTTCCACTGGTCCACTACCAAAAGGGACACCTTGGATGTGCAGTCGAGACACTCTGTGGTATGCTTCTCTTTAGTGGTTCCTTTTATCAGGCTGACTTGCACAGGGTTCCCACAGGTCCTTAAACTTAATAAAAATCCATAAAAAAGTTGTAAAATGATGTTCTTAATTGTCCTTAATTTTCAGGGAAAGCTTCTAAAATCAATAAAAATCCTTAAAATGTTATTTTTATTCAAAAATAAATTGAAGTTTTATATTTTCTAAATTAAAATTTTTCTTAGTGTACTTTATTTGAGAATGATTTCAAGTTTTTTTTCATTCTATCTGTAATACATACACATACAGTATATCAAATAAAGGGTAAGCTTATTGTCCCTAAAAGTAAAGATGTGCCCCTCCTTTGGCAGTAATGATTTGAACACCAGCTCAGTGATATGTGGCTTTCTGTTCAGCCCGCATATTGCTGAGCAGGCATTAAATCCACCATGAATCCCCTGCTGAGTGGAGAAAAAAAAAAAAAAAGTCCTTAAAAATGGCCAAATTAGTCCTCAAAAACCCTTAAAAGGTCCATAAATAAAAAGCAAGTGGAAGAGTGGGAACCCTGTTGCAGCATGCTTTCTCTGCATTTACTGAAGTAGCTACCTTCACTGTTGTACCCCCATTCACGTTTTACTTGATTTGCTCTTGTAAAATCTCAGGCTAACGTGGCGCTTAACTCGGAGTACAATTTCGGCATGAGTGTGACTGGTCGGACAAGAGGCCGGACTGGGCTCAAGGTTGTCCTCAGAGTTGTCGACCCTGATTTTGGTCAACTTGCTGGTAATCTTCCAGACCTCGAAGATGAGGTCCAAATTCAGGTACAGCTCTAAAAATGGTCTTATATATCGATTTGACAAAAATGTGAGCTAATCACCACAGTGAACCAACCCCATGCTCTGCTGCCTCTTTCCAAATCAACCGTCAGAAACGGCAGAGCAGTCAAGTTGTTTGTCTGTAGAATATTATGAAGGGATAAGAGTGTGTATTCAAGACCAATGCACCCAACTTTACAGTGTGTCAGACTCCAACATGTCACTTGTGCCCTAATAATGATGTTGTCATGATGTTTGCCTCAAGGTCTATGACAAACTGCACATGCTTAATCCCAAAGTCGAGGCCGAAGAGATTCTCATGACTCCAAACTCAGTCCTCAAACTTCAAACAAACAGGTTAATTCAACTTGCATGTTGATCTTGTTGCTCAATGAAATGCTGAGACGAACTGATCTGTAATTATATTTGTATTGTATTGTATACTAGAGACGGCATGGGTGCACTGTCATACCGTATGCTGGATGACGCTGACCAGGTTGCTATCGCTCAAGTTGATGAAAAGGGCTTCCTCGTCTCTGGCTCAATCACTGGCATTTCACCACTGCTCGTTACTTCCCAAGAGTCTTTTGGTGTCAATCAGACTCTCATCATTGCAGTCAAGGTCAGTTTGAGAGGCCTCCTGTGACCTATTTCGGATTTTCGGATCACATTTTCGGTGACCGAATTTTCACTATATCTTAAATCCAGAAAAAATAATTGTACTGCAGCAAGTGGACCAATTCCTCAAATAGTGGTCATCCATAATACAAGATGCATTGCCCCAGTTAGTTGCCACGAACATGCTTTCATAATTACCCGAGTTCATAAGCCCCTTGTATTAATGAAATAGTCAAATGATCTTAAAAAGAATGTTATCGGTGATGTTTTTCAGTTTTGTTGAGATGGCGTCTTTGACGGCGTTTCCTGTTCCAATGTGCATCCACATTTATGTTCAAGGGAGCTTTGTAGGCCGTCTGCTCTGTGATAAACAGTTGTACAAAGTCTTGAGTTGACATTGTCCCTGAAGGCAATACTGCCCTCCTCAGCCACCATCCTCATCCCTCAGGTGGTGCCGGTGTCCTATGTGCGCTTCAGTACCAGTCCAGCGTTACATACGTACACCAAGGAGAGCCTGAAAGCCCTCCCTTTGGGCATAGTCCTCACCTTCACCGTTTATTTTCACGCCAGCACTGGAGAGGTCTTGCACAGCTCCAACAGCCATCTCACCTTCTCCACTAACAGGTCAGTTTCCACTCTCCCTGTCGGTGCTCGTAAATGTTTTTGTGCTCGTCGCTGAGGAGTGGTGCGCCAAAAGCCACAAGTCGCTCAAACGTGTTTGCTTGACGAGTCTCTTGTACGATGCCAAGTGCCAACAACTTTGGATAATTAACATAATTATTTCTTTCCAAATGTCATTTAGCATAATAGTTAATTGATGATATAAATTCACTTAGTTGAATTGTCACACTCGATCTTGAATGCCATTCACCGCACCGACCGAGACCATGCACACTTGCAGGCCAGGAGGGATAGGGATTGCTGGTCGGATTTGATCTTGCACAAATGCTTCTGCATCTCTGCGCTGTGTTTGAGGCGACCGGCGCCTTGCTCAAGTGCACCTCGACATCAGGCAGGATGGAAACTTGTGTCTCTCAAGCAACTTTTTATGTTTTTTGTGTTTTCACAGCAGACTAAGCTTCTGTCGCCCCAATCTGTGGCCTAAATTATCCATTATTCAAAGAATCATGCCAATTTCATTGTAAAACATGCTTGTACATCATGAGTTTGTGTGAACGTATGCTGATACTTTTGAACAAAAAATGATGTTTCAGTGCTAGTTTGGTTCGTGGTATGTCAGTAAATTGGCAAGAAATGCTGGTTGTCACTTTCCCAAGTAAAAGCAGATGTTATGCAAATTTGTATTTGGATTCAACACAAAGATTTTGCTCTAATGGAGGACTAAAGAAATCTGAGAATATTTAAACCTGTTGGGTCTGAAATTCTGTGGTTTTGCTCAATTTTGAATGAAACAAGGTGTCCCAACAAATAGTTTGTTTTTAAAAATAATTTTCAATTAATATGTTAATCGATTAGTTGTCGATTAAGCATTGCACCATCTCCATGTGTTGTTGCTGAAAGGCTATCAAACCAAAATATTGAGAATTTGATACCAAATCTGTGAGCAGTTAGAAAGTTCTCACACAAACCCTAACAATGCTCTATGCGTTATGAAGATGGCAAATTAATATTTGAACACTGCCAGTATGATTTGGAATCATGAGGCAGACGCGCCTTGTAATTCATTACGTCAATTTACCAGGCTGTTCACTCTACATCTGAGAAGGCCTCATCATCGGTCCTCACAAATTTTTGTGCATAAAATTTCAATAATGGTGAATGGTCAAAAAAGAAATACTTGGACAAGCCAGCACATTCACAAGTATACCTTTTAAATGTCTGTTTTTTTTTTGTTTTTTTTTTTAAATAAATAAATGTTAAAATGGTCTTTTTGTTCCTCTCTGTCAGGGATGATCTGGTGCAGGTCGGATTTGGCCCTAGTAACCATACTTTGACAGTCCGGACCGTCAACACTGGTCTCACGCTGCTGTCTGTGCACGACAGTGAAAACACTGTTGTGGCAGACTACATTCCGCTTCCTGTGGAGCATGCCATCCAGCTAGGAGAGGCCCAGAGGCTGGTGGTGGGAGACGTCATTTGCTTTACTGCTCAGCTTGCCAGTCAGGACGGTGAGAAATTTGTGGATCTAAATATTTAAAGTCCCCTGAACAGTTTTAGTTTCATCATCTTGGGCAAGTTATTAAATCTCCTCTTCTCTGCAGGAGGCCACGGTATTTGGAGCTCTTCAGCCAATGCCGTCCTCCAAGTCGACTCCACAACTGGTGCAGCTGTAGCCAGAGACTCTGGGGCAGCTACTGTGTACTATGAGATACCTGGTGTTTTGAAAACATACAGAGAGGTAATGCGTGTTGTCTTGTTGCACCATAGCAATATATATAAATTCATCTGATTTACCGAATGCCAAATTAGTGAGATTTATTAACTAATTTATTTATTTATTACTTCAGTTGGTCAGGTGTTGTGATGAAAGAGGTAACCGATTCTGTAGTAACTATCTAGACTGAACTCCTAAGTGTGAGACAAGGAGCAACATTTGGACACAGAAGTAGGCATGGTACATGAATGGTAAAGTGTTTATATGCAAAACTACCCACCAAAGTCACATACATGGCAATTTTCCGCGGATCCGCGGAAATCCGCTGTTTTATTTCTTAAATTGATCATTTTTGTGAATCGTCTATATCCGTTGAGAACATTTTAGGGGCGGTCAGGTACCTTATCGTCGAGTTTTCACGAGCTCTCCCGAACAGTCTCTCCGTTTTCCGTTTGTA
>JAOYNJ010000089.1:0-10438 GCA_025770055.1 Hippocampus barbouri
ATACTTTTACAATTTTTGTAAAATTGTATGTTGCGTTATATAAACTTATTTACATCGACTGCAGCACATGGGTTAAAACTCATCTTAAAACTGATTTTTATTCTTTGGCTTTTGACTCAGCACGAGACTTGATTTTTTTGGTTTGTTTGTTTGACTGTTTTTTGTCCTTTCTACTTTTGTTTTCTTGTTTGTTGTATTATTTTTGTCCATGTACAGCATGTTCACCAGCTCTGGTGGGCCGCCTAATTTCGAATGAAGTACCGGATTCAGCCCACGGGCCTTGAGTTTGACATGTGAAAAGGAACTTTATTGTCAGTGTTAGTGAATAAGAATCTTTTGATTTTTGTAGGTGACGGTAATACACATTACAAAATGGACTAGTGGAAGAAACCGAGGCCGGTGATTTCTGTCGATCATCATTGTCTTCACAATGAATTCATTCCACTGTACCTGAAATAGACTGTACAACGACGCGATGTTAAATATGCTCGCTCAAAAGGAAGATATGCTATTCGGCATTTTAGAAAGCTGCCTACTGTGTAATATCTGTGCGGAGGAAATGAAAACGACAATAAGTCAAGAGAGTGAACAGCGATTAGGCTGTCAGGCTGATATGGAATCGAGTCTCCTCAGGAGCCAATCGGGGGGAGGTCTATTTGGAGAGTTTGTGAGCACAGCAAATTTCGGGACGGCAGATGGTATTTGAGAAGGGGTGGTGTGCAATTTACAGTAAACATATTTTTTATTCATGGCAGGTCATGCAGACAAGAGCATGGCAATTTAATAACAGCACTCTAACAAACTGGCAGTACACGACTTAAGTGAGACAGAGTAACCTCAGTGTGACACTCGAACAAGCCATGAACTTGTTTTCCAATGGCGACTTGCGTATCGTTTGAATGCGGTCAAATTAACGACGGCACGGGACCGCATTCCACCACAAGGTTATTATAAATCAAAAGGGTAAAAACTGATAGACGTGAAACTAAAGCAAAAACAAAAAGAAAAACAAAAACACATCCATCAGTCCAACTCGTCCTATGGAGCCCCGAAGGGGACATGGAAGAAAAAAAAAACTTTGCATTCCCTCGCAAAGATTGCGAGATAATCCAAACTTTTTAATTTATTATTATTTTTTTTGCAAGGGGTGTAAGCTTTGTTTTTTTTTTTTAATGCACGTTGATGTAGTTGCGGGTCATCTCCCGGGTAACTGAAAACAACAAACATGGATTGCGAGTTTGATGGAATTTTATTTTGAAATTGGCTTGAAGTATAAAGACATTAAATCTGTTCTTGAGCTTAAATACAGTGTCCAAGTCCTCCCCCACAATTCTCTCCTTCCCCGAAGTAGTATCGTCTCTCAATCAGCCGCGCATGAGAGCCTACATTAGCTATGGTGACCAGAAGTACAAAAGCGCGCATTAAAAAAAAGCGTCCCCTTACACAAAAACAAAAACAAAAACAAACAAAAAAAAAAACGTTGCGTTGTCTCGCAATCTTTGCGAGGGAACGTAAAACGTTATGAGGGAATTAAAATCTTTGCGAGCGAATGTAAAGGTTTTTTTTTTTCCCGTCCATATCCCCTTAGGTGCTCCGTAGTATTCGGACACTCTCCCATTAACATTTGTTATGCTACAACCTAGAACTGCATCAGACTCTTTAAAATATACACAGTCTGCTGAAATGACGTCATGTAACCGAAAATGACGTTTTACCTTTCCAATTGCACCAGATATTTTCAAGTGTCAGCGACGCAATCAAAGCAGCATCTGATTGAATGAGCCATTTGCTGTTTCACAGTCCAAGCATGTCGTTGTGTGAAAAATAAACTTGCACTGCTTGTTTTGATGGACTCGAGTCTACTTTATTTGTGGAGCGTACAACAGTCACAAAACAGAACAGTCAAATTCTATGGTGCAGATGCAACAAAATTTAACCCAAGTGCGATTGTGAGCGCGAATGGTTGTTTGTCTTTGTGCCCTGCGATTGGCTGGCGACCAGTTCAGGTTGTCTGCCTGAAGACAGCTGCGATAGGGTCCAGCGTGCCCGCGACCCTCATGAGGATAAGGCCATCAGATAATGGATGGATGGATGGATTCAGTAAATAAAAACAAATAGCAGTTGTTCATGCTGTGGTGCGTACTGGCCACTTGGGGGCAGTGGGGCACCGTGGATTGATGGAGTACAGTACACGCAAAGTGAGTACACACGCAGAATTTTGCGATGGAACTCTAATATAACTCGAGTTTAACAGATTGGAAAGAATTGGTGCCTTCCAGTATCATTATGTTACTTTTGTGTATATGTCCAGGACATATAGATGATTAAATATATTAATTTTGGTGCACTGCTTGTACGCGACGTAGTCGGCTACCACATACTCGTGGTTTGACTGATGCAATTCTTTTTTTCAATAATTAAAAAAAAGATTTTCACGACATAAGTGATATTTCTCTTTTTATAATAAAAAAAAAAAAGAAATTTTTCATGCAATTACTGTCTAATGGATATCATGTGACATGGTGAGCGACTGGTTAGCATGTTTGCCTCACAATGCAGAGAGGGCTGCAGAGTTCGGTTTGTTGGAATTTCCAGTGAAATAGAATGGGGAATTTCCATAAACAATAGAGCATGAGATAACATGAGAAGCATACTGTCTGGATAGCTAATTCCCCATCATCTTATCCACTCCTACAGTGAGGTCTTTGACTCGTTGAAATATAACAGGGGGACTGATCATTTTCAGAGACGATACAATTCTCTACTCAGGGCCAACAGAGCATGCTGTCTCCATTCCATCAAGCTGTAATAGAAAGGACAATCAGCAGCTTGTATCTGCACTTGGTTTGTACCTTTTTTATGTGGGTGTAAATTTGACACGTGCTTAGGACAGGTTTTTTCAGATATCTTTCCTTTTGGTATCAGGAATATGATTGTGTGTGAAAAACCTATGAAGGTCTTTTCATGTTTTTTTCTGAATGTGGTTCATCCTTCATCGTGTAACATATCAAACCCATAAATTCCACATTGCCCACCCACAAATCACAAGAGTGTACCACTACACCGTCAGCAACACTTATTATTATTATTATTATGCAAATATACTTAAAATTATGTCAGACATTTAGTACACCAAAGATTTGCATTTGACAAGCCGAATACAAAAATTCTGCCTCTCTAAAGATAACAACGTGTTGTCTTCTTAGGTACTCGTGTCAGAAAAACGTCCAATTATTGCAGTTATTTTACATCAGATGCCCTTTCTGGTATCACCATAGGCGGAGCTAGGTGGTGGCCAATGGGGGCCACGGCCACCCCCGCCACACGACGGAAATGATGAACAAACGCGGCTCGGTGTTACGTATTGCAGAAAATTTGTTCCGCCGAAATAAGCGGTGTTTCCACATGGGCCCATTTCACGGACCAACGAATACAATTTACCACAGGAGGAGCACAGCAGAGGAGTGCTTTTGTAACTGGTAGGTGCAGCTTGCAATGTTTTCCTTTTTTTTTTAATAGACGACAATGTGACATTGATGTTCAATTACTTCTGTATCCATCTGTGTGCGTGCTTGGTGGTCACTTTCCTCTTTAACTACAAAACACTGTAAATGTAACAAAAATGTATGAATGTTTTTCTCTATGTGACTGCTTTTAGTATGAAGCCAAATGTTTTTCATAACGTTTTGAAGAGTTAGAACGGGTTATAGCTGGACCACTTTTACATGATCTTATTTTAAACAGTTTTTAAGAGTCTTGCATAGATATCAGACAAATTAAAATTTTTGAAATGCCTTTGATCAAGGTGTCCTTTCACCAGTGATCAGAGCTCATGCTCAAAATGTACGCACCTGTGCTATGAGCCAAGTTTGAAAGTAAACAGCAAGCTGTAGTGTCCATTGTAAAAAAATAAATAAATAAAGAAATAATATCTAAGTGGATGCCAAACTTCACTCAAAAACTTAAAACTTAAGAGTCATTGCTTGGAATTGAAGCGGATTTACATGGGACAGGAGGAGTGAACTGTTCCTTTTTTTTCCGTCAAATTATCTATATCTATATATCTATAGATCTATAGATATCTATACATCTATATCTATCTATATATATTGTGCACTCTACTTACCATTTTAATCAAATTGGATTTTTCATGTTATAATCTGACGTTTTGTTTTTGTTTTTTTTTTCCCCCAACCGATTGATGGACTGATGCTTGGCGGACCGGTGGAATTTGACAGAATTTGAAATGACAGAAGCACGGTTAAAATGGCATGACGGACTGAAGACGATCATGGAGGGGGTGCCCAGGTCGCTGACGAATGACGGACCGGCAAATCTAGTAAATTGTCCACTTCCGGTTAGTTCTTTCCAAAACATGGCAGAGGGAACTATGAGGAAAAACAAAGGATACGTGAAGAAAAGAGTTTGTGTGGGCGAGGGATGTCATTATACGTCTCGGCAGCCCCTGTCAAACAGTTTTCCCTTCAAGTGTAATTCTATGATCTATTTTCCATCAGCAGTAAGACCCAGGATGCCAACACTCCCGCATTCTGATATTAAGGCATCGAGGGGTGTAATGACCATTTGATTCAAAGAGACTATTAATTTGCCCATTTCAAGTCCAGGCAGGAGGCAAGCCCCGTAAGATTGTTGGACCATGAAAGACATTATCTAGAGGCTTCTGTTTTTTTGAGTGAGAAGACATAATTGATGATGGGAAGGAAGCGTCGGCTTCGGCAGTCGTTTGAGGCTCCCCGCAGTCGAGCTCCAAGCATGCCGTCTGAGAGTGATGTCATTAGGCGTATGAGAACAGCAATGGGCACATTAATGACAAAGTGTCCCACCGGTCTTCCACTTATGCCATACACCCACTTCCATCGGCTGAATATTAAAAAGCTCCGCTTTGATGATTATATACGGAACATGAACAATGGTGCTTACCCGAAAACTCTTGTCAAAAGGATGTGTTGTGTCATCATGTGTCGTTACATTCTTACAACTGCATAGCACACATTTATCATTCGGGGCAGCAAGCAAATAATCCTGGAGCATATTTACAGTTGCGGCAAATGTTCCGAATGCATTTTTGTTCGTTTCTCTCATCTTTATTTTCTCGTGAGTACCGTATTAGCCCGAATATAAGACGACCCTGATTATAAGATGACCCCCTCTTTTTCAAGACTCAAGTTTGAAAAAAGACTTTTTGAACACCAAATTAATTATTATACAGAAAATAATTACAGTACATCTGAAACAAATGATTATAACAATATATTCGAGAGAAAAAGCATGTTATTTTGCCTCATTCAAATCTCAATATCTGAACATTTCAATATGTAAACTAAAGTGCAATCACATTCGGAAATGAATGGCTTCTGGTTTTTGAAATATAAATTACATCATAACTTCTCCTCAGCTGCCGGTTAACCTGGCCGACCTTCGACTCACTTTTCTCCAGATTGTTGCTACGTTTCTCCATTTTCTGTCATCTCTTCTATTATTTTCTTCTCTTTTCTTTCATACCGCTATTTTTATTTTTCTTCTTTGTGCTACAGCTATTTTTATTTTTATTCTTTGTGACAGGGGTTCACTTTGGCCTGGGGAGTCAAGTTCAGCATTCACTTCAATGATATCTGGCGCCATCTAGCGCCGTGAATGGGTATAATGTCTAGACCGCGAATATAAGACGACCCCCCACTTTTGCAGTCTTATTTCAATGCAAGAACACTGTCCTATATTCGGGCCAATACGGTAGTATTGTCCATGCTTAGAGCTCGATTCCGTCGAGCAATGTTATTCTTTTCAGTAGTTTCAGGACAAATATTTGTGTTACTGTAGTTTTTTTGGGGAAAAGGACTCTTGTAAAAATTATCTGCACATAAAAAGTTTCTGAATTTAGTCCCATTGTGTACGTACAGTTTGTCATGATTCTGCTCGTCAGTCAGTCGCAGGCCACATAGAGATGAACAACCGTTCATACCCACATGGACACCATCACTGAGTGGGAACAGTCCCGCCAGTCAGTCACAGGCCACATAGAGATGAAAAACCGTTCACATCCACATGGACACCGTCAATGAGTGGGAACAGGTCCCACGCCGCCCGCACACAAGTCAGGCGAGTATACCACTTAGACCAGCAGCGACTCGTGTTCGATCCATAAAATTTAAAGTGAAAGATTGTTTGCCAAAAACAATCGTTTATCGGTTTGTACATGAAATATTTTGGATTTTTCAGCGTATTCTATAATGAAAACTCAAAAACGATTATAACCCTGGTATTGTAACCCTATACGCCATCTTGTGATCGCAAGATTACAATTTCAGCATTCTGGTGCCCACACACCGCTCGGCGGAGACTTCAATCACGTTTTTCCTCTCTCATCTTCTAACCACTTTACACAACATGTATACTGTGCAGCAACGGCGAATGAAAAACTCTGGATCTCCAATGTGAAGGAAGCACACAGCACTTTTTCACTTTGTCCTGTGAGGAAATTAATGACAATCTCATACAACCAACCAACAGACTTCAAGTATAACAGCAGGATGCTGAAATTAAGGACTGTGTCGAGAGTGAACGTTGATTGAAAACTGTTAGGTCACAGTTGATTATTGAGGGCTAATTTTTTTTTCTTTGCCGGCCCCTGTGCCATACTGCTGAATATGACTTGGACTGGACATTTGGGGAGAAAAAAAATGATAGCTGGCCACTCGCCACTGCCTACACATTGGGTAATTTGATATCTGAAAGCTGTGACTTGAACTGTGCAAGCCTGTATGAAGTTCTGAATGATTGCACTTTAGATTTGAATGAGGCAAAATAACATGCTTTTTCTCTCAAATATATTGTTATAATCATTTTTTTCAGATGTACTGTAATTATTTCCTGTATAAAAACTAATTTGGTGTTCAAAAAGTCTTTTTTCAAACTTGAGTCTTGAAAAAGAGGGGGTCGTCTTATAATCAGGGCTGTCTTATATTCGGGCCAATACGGCACTTTACATCAATTTTTGTCACACTTTGCTATTTCATCCACAGATAGATATGAAAATTATAAATATGTTAAGGTATTGTTGTCAAACAAAATATATGGGTTACGGTGGGGCAGCGGTCCGGCTGTGTCGACTTCACTTAAAACCCAGAAATTTATTTTTGGTTTGCGTACTTCGCTATTTCATCCACAGTTACATTTGAAATTATAAATATGTTAAAGTCATTCATTCATTCATTTTCCGAACCGCTTGATCCTCACTAGGGTCGCGGGGGTGCTGGAGCCTATCCCAGCTGTCTTCGGGCACTAGGCGGGGGACACTCTGAATCGGTTGCCAGCCAATCGCAGGGCACACAGAGACGAACAACCATCCACGCTCACATTCACACCTAGGGACAATTTTGAGTGATCAATCAGCCTGCCATGCATGTTTTTGGAATGTGGGAGGAAACCGGAGCACCCGAAGAAAACCCACGCATATGTTAGAGTATTCTTGTAAAACACAATATAGTCATACCTCGGTTTTCGACCATAATCTGTTCCAGAAGGCTGTTCGAAAACCGATTTGTTCGAAAACCGAAACCACGCTCTGTTTTTAAAAAAAATCTTGATTGAACACGTCTGCTCACAATGGAACGCTACACGAGGAAGCGTCACTTCCTCGTATAAGGAAGGCGAGAGGAGTCAAGTGGCGCATTCAAGTGCGCTCAGTTTGGTCGAGAACCGATTTTCGGTCGTAATCCGAGGCATAAAAAAACTCGAAATTTTTGGTCGAAAACCGATTTGTTCGGGAACAGAGACGTTCGAAAACCGAGGTTTGACTGTGTATGGGTTAAGCAGTCATTTTATTGTGGCTGTGTTCATGTGTTTATGAGCAATTTCTTTTCTCTCGTCTCTGTTTGGAACTAAAAGGAACTGTTAACCCCTCGCCCCAAAATGCAATTGGTACATTCACATTTTACCACACTGTCCAGCACGGGACATCACTGGAAGATTCAGGTAACTTTGCGGAGTTGCTTGTGTCTCTAATCATTGGTTTCAGGATTGAAAAATCTAAATTGTACTGACCGCACACAATGAAAAAAAATCAATTTCTTTGAGGAAACGGGATCAGCCTCGGCAGCCCCCTAGATGAGTCGTCAGGAATACTCTCGGTTGGATAGCAACAGAAGAACTTCTCGACTCAGCTATTTTTTTTTTTTTTTGTGAACTAGTCGACTTTACTGAGTACAGGCCAGTGTCAAGACAGCTGGTGTCCAAAAACGGTAGACGTTCTACGTCCTCACCATTTTCTTGAAAATATGTGCCTTACCTGATTTTCACCTATTTGTTACCACTCTTGAGATGAGACCCTCTGGCCAAGAATAAAATGTTGAGGAGACATTTTTTTTGGAACATGCAAAATTTTATGACATATCAGCTGACAAAATATAGAGTTGTTTGTAGTAACATATTCCTGAATGAGAACAGCAAATATATGTAGATGTTTGAAATGACTGAAATATGAAAATATTTCAAGACCCTGCAAAGTGACTTCAGACACATTATTTCTAAATATAATATACATGTTTGAAGATAATTGCTGATAACGACTGAGAACTAGGCAGTACCAAATCCGTTTTCCTGATTTTATGGGAATGGCTAACACAAGTGTTTTTGTGATGCAGTTGGGCTCAGGCATGAGTCTCCGTCCCCCACTACACATGAACATGAGCACCTTCTTTCGTATCAGCGGTTATCCAGCGCAATTGCTAGCTAGTTACACTGCAATTATTGTACTTGGCCCAATTCGACCCATAAAATGTGCATTTAGCTAGCTAGCAATGCTGACGCCGTGAAAATACAATTTTCCTGGATGCTACAATTCGCCGGATGACGAGGTCATTTATTAAAATTCCCAAGTGTCATGTTGTGAGAGCCACCGGTAGGGGCGTGCGAATGTCTCTGCTATGCAGACCAACACAGCAACAACACCAAGTAAGCAGGTGAGGCTGTGGATGAGTGAGCTCCGCCCCTCTCTCGGTAGTGATGACCTGCTATTAGCTTATGAGCTAGCTGGTAGCCTATTTTTCAGGTACCGGAGGCTGTAATCAGATACACTTTTGACGGCACAAACATGTAGGCGTGCGGAGGCATTGAGAAATATGTGAAACGTCTCGGTATTTGATTGAAATTTGGTGACAACGCTCTTCTCCATTTTTCACAAGACAATTATCTTCATCGAACTGAAACTTAAGGGGAGAAATAATATCCAGAGGAATATGAAGTGTAGAGAAAGAAGACTCCTGGGTGTGATGTTTGACATGGGCAAAAGTGACACATCGCTCTGGAACAATTTATCAATAAGGCAGATACTGTATACTGTCGCCGGTGTAGTTGTGACAAAGGAACATCTTTAGCATATGAAAATAGATTGCATTACAGACACAGAAGCTTGTTCATGAGACTTCTGGCACTTCAATCCTTAGAGTAGCCTAAGATGAAGAAGCCTTCATGTCC
Source organism: Hippocampus barbouri (assembly GCA_025770055.1). NCBI lineage: Eukaryota > Metazoa > Chordata > Actinopteri > Syngnathiformes > Syngnathidae > Hippocampus > Hippocampus barbouri. The sequence continues at coordinate 9,493 of JAOYNJ010000089.1, forward strand.
TCTTATATAAAGCTATTTAGAAAATTCAGAAACTCTTCTGGGGTAATGCTAATACTGTTGAGTGATACTGTTCGGGTCTACAAACTTTGGTGGGGTAGTTATAAGATGCTGTGCTTGGTAACTAGCAAACAAATGATGAACACGGAAATTCATTCAGTGGTGTCGTGTCCATTTGGGTTTATCTTCAGATGGGAATTTCTTGCTCACATATCTCCTCTTTCACGGAGCACTCGTCCTCCAGCCGCTCCCCTTCTTCCTCCTGGAACCACATGACACGTTGCCATCATTAAAGGCAGCTTGAACCACATTAGAAGTGAAGAGTACATAACATAGTTTGATTATTAAAAAACAAAACTATTTTCCGCACTGTAAGGCGCTTCGGAGTATAAGGCGCACCTACAATGTATGGCCTATTTTAAAACTGTTTTCTGATATAGGGTGCACCGCATCATAAGGCTCATAGAGCACAATAGTGGCTGGGGTTGCGTTATGCATCTACTCGATGGAGCCACGCTAAAGGGAATACAATAGTATATAGCTTTATTTATGGAGGGCTTCCACAACCGCTGCAGCTGGAACAAAGCATTTTTCAGAACATTTAAAATACTTTGTCCAAGAAATCTGAAAACTGATCCATATATACGGCGCATTGGATAATAAGGCACACAGTGTTGTGAAGTGGAGTTGCTGTGACAATCAGCAGTTCTCAGACATTGCTATCAGCCAAACACAAAAAGATGATTAGTACTGTATTTTCCTCACGAGACGCACCGAGAAGCATTCCATTTTCTCAAAAGCCGACAGTGGACCTTATAATCCAATGCGTCGAATATGTTTGTTTGATTTTGTTTGATTATTTATTGAACATGTATAAAACATACAATAACATGACAAAATGCAAACAAAAATTATGAAAGGAAAATAAAAGTGAAAGTAAGTAATACAA
>JAOYNJ010000090.1:0-10422 GCA_025770055.1 Hippocampus barbouri
GTCCTCGTCCCTGCTGCGCATCGTTCACTCCTCGAAGCCGTGGTCGTTGATGTCGGTCAGCGCCCGGTGAATCCCGTAGATGCGCGGCAGTAGGTTCTTCTTGCGCATTGCCCAGTCCCCTTTCCTGTGCTGTTCGTGCTGGGTCAGTTCGCGGTCGTGTAGTCGTCGAGCCACTGCTGCATGTCCTGCTGGAACTGGTCGGGCTCGTCGAACGGGTTGCCGCTGGGGCCGCGGGGGTCGGGCTCGGGGAATCCGAACTGGTCGTAGGCCTGCTGGTCGGTGCAGATGCCCTGCGCACGCGCGTGCGCCTCAGGAGTTTTGGGTTTGTAGTCGACGATGTCGCCGCCGTGGCAGTAGGCCGTCACCTCACCCGGGGTGTTCGGTTCGGGTGCTTCGGCGGGCCCGTCGGGGGTGGCGGGCAGCAACGGGCCGTACTCGTCCGGGTCGGCACCGGTAGGAGCGTCGGGCTGGGGCATGTCCAGCTGGGGAGCGTCGACAGACGGCAGGTCGAGTTCGGGGGCGCTGCCGGGCGGGGGTTGTTCACAGCCGGCCAGAGCCAGGGCGGCCAGTGCGGCCGTGGCGATGAGGGCGGGGCGGCGCATCGGTTCCTCCGGTGCTCTGCTGTAGCGGGAACACACTTAGATTAAGTCATTTCCTTGCGTTAAGGCAATACCTGAAAACATGAAGTTGCCTTGACGCGAGGGCCCGATAGGATGCGAACTATGACGACCGCGCGCGATCCGCACACGCTCGGCTGGGCCGCCTACGGGCTGCTCCGCTACCTCGACGACCGCGACCAGGAACAGCCACTGAAACGCGCCGACCTGTTCACCAACCATGAGAAGGCCGAAGCCGTGCGGAAGCTCGTGCAACGGCTCGAAGGTGAAGGCGTGCTGCGGATCGACCAGGAGCCGACCACGTTCGGCCAAGGCGGCGTGTTCAAGTACCGCACGTACGAATAGTCGCCTGCGCTGCACACGTACGCCCCAGCCGATGCGTTCGGCTGGGGCGTACGTGTCTCCGACGCCGCGGCTGGTCAGTGGTGGCAGGATCACGAGCATGAGCGATATCGAGATCCAGCCCAGCCAGCCACTGGTCGTGGCCACATGCAATCAGAAAGGCGGGGTCGGCAAAACGACCTCCACCGTGAACCTGGCGCGCGCGGCGGCACAACTCGACTCGCGCGTGCTCGTGATCGATCTGGACCCGCAGGGCAATGCCACATCCGCCCTCGCCGCAGACGACCTCGCTGAGGACGCGGCCGGCGTGGCCGACGCAATCGCCCCGGGCGCGAACGTCGGACTGACCGAAACCATCGTGTCGACGATCTGGGAGGGGGTGGAGCTGGCACCGACGCCCAGCACGTCCCGACTCACGGAATGTGTGGATTTGATCGACGCGATGCGGTTTGGCCGCGAACGAGTCGTCGCCGAGGCGCTTGCACCAACCGTCGAGGACTACGATCTGGTGCTCATCGACAACTCACCATCGCTGGGCTGTCTGCTGATCGCGGCGCTGACCGCGGCGCACCGTGCGCTGATCATCACTCAGGCCGAGGAATGGAGCGCCGATGGACTGGCCGAGCTGCACACCACGATCGATCTGGTCGCCAAGCACCACAACTCTGCGTTGACGGTGGCCGGACCACTGGTGAATGCGTGGCGCGGAACCGCGCAGAACAAGCGCGTGGCTGCGGATCTCGCGGAGTACTACGGCCCGTCCGGATGGCTGGCCGAGGATGAGCGTGTGCCGATGTGGGCTCCGATCTCGGATCACGTGAACGCCGGCGTGGGACTCGATCAATCCCGTGAGGCGCGGTTGCGGAACCTCGCCGAGACTTACGACCGGTTCGCGCGCCGGCTGGTCGGGGCGGAGGTGAATGGCTGATGGCGCTGGAACCACGGCGGAGGTCGAAGCTCTCTGGCAAGCATCCGGCAGAGCCGAATGCGGAGCAATCGAAGTCGCAGGGTTCGGAGCCCTCACTCGCGGACGCGCGTACGCGCGAACACGCGGACGCGCGTACGGATGTCCGCGGGGACGCGCAGACACACGTACCCGCGGACACGGGGACACGCGGACAGGCGGACGAGCACACGGGTGTACCCGCGGACGCCCGTACGGGCGGACACGCGGACGCGAGCACGCAGGGACGCGCGGACACAGGGACGCGCGGACGCGCAGATGCGGGTGCGCCCATCCAGGCGGACGCTCGGACGAGCGCACCCGTGGACGTGCGTACAAGCGGACAGGTGGACGTGAGCACTCGTGGACGCGAGGACGCGCGGACGGATGTACCTGTGTCCGCGCCGACGCCCACACCCGGGGACACGCGTCCGGACGGGCCTGCGGACGAGCGCACGCCCGCGCAGGTCGACGCGCTCATCAAGCAAGCCCGCGACAAGGCGTACGGCTGGAAGGCCGCGAGGCTGAAGCTGGAGTCCCGCGGGGACGAGTGGGCCGCGGCCATGGCCACCGCCCGGGCGCAGGGCGCTCCGCCCGGGGCGTTGCGAGAGTTGATTGAAGAAGCCGCGTTCCGGGCACGAGTCCCCGTGGACGCTGTGCCGAACGATGTGTGGCGCGCCGCTGGGATCGAGCCGAAGAACGACTGAGTTCGCTCACACCGATTCCAGGGTTTACTACCCCTGGACGACCCTGATCGTCGCTGTATGGCGATGCTGGACGGCAAAACGGCCCCTTCGTCGATCACGAAGGGGCCGTTGCATGCTCGGGGGCGGTCAGCGCTTGGATTGCATCAATTGAGCCTGCATCGCGGTGGCGGCGGTCAGCGCCATGGTCTGCGCCGCCTGGTGCCACTCGTCCGAACCGTCCTTGGCCTTGTCCCAGTCTTTGTAGGCCTGGTCGTAGATCCGCCCCATGCGGTGTTCCAGCTCGTCCGGGTTCATGCGCCAGGGGGTGGCCATGGTGCTCCTCCTTCTCGGTCGGGGTTACTGGGGCTGTTGCCCCTGCCGGCGGTTGCGGCGGGCGCGGGCAACGGTGCGTTCGGCAGCGTCCTCGTAGGGGTAATGCGGGTTGTCGGCGACGGCGGTGGCATAGGCCGCGTCGAGGTGCTCGTCCTGATCAGACATCGCTGGCTCCTCGGTTACAGCGCCAACAGGTAGCGCAATACGCGGGCAGTCTGGTCGAGCGTGTCCGCATCGCAGATGCCGATCTGGGTTTGTACCCGCTGGGTCGAGATGGTGCGCACCTGTTCGCACAGAGCCCACGTGGGCTCAACCAGCCCGGTGGCCGGCCCGGACACCGGGATGTGCGTGGGCCAGTCCCGCAGGCGCGTGGTCAGCGGGATCGTGGTCACCAGCTGCGGCAGCGCGGCGATCGCATCATCGCTGGAGACGATGAGCACGGGCCGGTGGCCGGCCTGTTCGCGGCCAACCCCCGGATCGGGGGCGGCCCACCACACCTCGCCACGCTTCATCGCTGGTCGTCCTCGAACGGTCCGGCCAACCACTCGTCCCGCTCGGTTTGCTCCTCTTCGGTTTCGGGCTCGGCGGCCACCTGCCGGCGGAGCTGCTCGAAGAACTCGGAGCGGTCGAGCGCGTCGAGGGCGCGGGCGAGCACCTCAGCTTGGCTGACGTGCTCGCGCCGCGCGTGCCGCTGCACGCGGTCCCGCAGATGGGGTGGCACTTTAATCGTCGTGGTCATACTCCACAGGATACCTAAAAGATTCCAAGTGCGGATACAACGTGCCTGGTGTTGGTCACGGTGTGTCGACTTCCGCAGGGTTCCGCGGAGGTTCCGAACGGGTTCCGCGCCCCCTGCGGAACCCCGACCCTCGCGCGCGCACGACGCGCGTCGCGCCGCGATGGATCGCGGGGTCCACTTAGAAGCCTTCCTCGCGCCCGTGTGCGGGTTCCGCGGACACCCGCGTGTGCACGGTGCGCATCCGAGTAAGTCTCAGTCGGCACTGAAAGCGCAGGCGTACTCGAGTCGGGAACGGGAACGGCCGTTCGGGCGGGGGCTTTCAAGGAGCGCGGTCAGACTCGGACGGTGGCAATCTGGTCGAGCGTCACGTCCTGCTGGCCGTAGACGGTCCGGCCCAGCTCGTCGGTGTCGATGTAGCGGACGTCGTAGACACGCTGGCCGAACTCGGTGCGCGTGACCGACCGGACCATCCCGGTGCGCAGTTGGTCGTCCTCGCTGTGGAACGTGATCTGATCCCCGCGGAGCAGATCGCGGTCGAGGTCCACGCGAGCGTCCAGCTCTCCATGCCAGTCCAGGTCGGCCGGGTCGGCTGCCGGACGGTGTCGCTGTGTGCAGTACGGCTTGCGGGGGCGGAAGTCGTCGACCGAGAGGTCGCCGTACAGCTCTTGGAACCAGGCGAAGTGCTCGTCGCCGATGTCGGCGTCGTCGGACCAGGTGATGATCGGGATACCGCTGGAGCGCACGCTCGGCATGGGGATGCGGGTTTCGCGCACGTCGCCGCGGGCGACCATGCGGGCGAACTCCTCCAGCGGAATCGTGACGCGTCGCTCCTGGCGCCCGTGCTGGACGTCTTCGCCACTGAGCGTGAAGTCGTTCTGGAAATGCCCAGGGCACGCCTTCTCTCGCGTGAGACGCTTGTACCAGCACTGCGTGCGGTCACAGGTGCGGAACGCGATGCGCTGAACCACGACGTGGTAGCCGTACTCGCTGGTGCGTTCTTCGAGGGTGCGCTGCCAACCGTCTCCGCGAAGCCCTTTCCGTCACTCGAGGGCGTGCAGGTAGGGCACGAACTTCTGCCAGCGTTCGCTGTCGCTCAGGCTGGACCAGATCGGGGTGTAGCCGTCTTCCCGTAACAGGCGGGTGCGTCGCGACGCAGCTCCCGCGGCCAGCGACGAGAGCTGGATCTCCAGCCCGTAGCGCCGCCCGTCGTAATCGGCGGTGATGTCGGGCTGGCTGCGCAACGACCGGCTTTTGCGTTCCATGGCCACGGTCATGCCGGCCCGGTCGTACGCGTCGGCGGTCACGCGCTTGAGCTGCTTGTGCTTGTCCGATTCGGGTGCCGGCTCGTCGTAGCGGCACTTCCCGGCACCCTCGCCTCGGTGATGGCGGAAGTGCAACCCCGGCCCGTGCGGGTTGCGGTCGAGCTTCATTGGGTGCTGATCGGGGCAGAACACCACCCGACGGCCGCGGTAGAACCACTGGCCGTCGGAGTTCTTCGGCGACTTCTCGTGCAACGCCTCCTGGTGGAACTCCGGACGGTCGGGCTGGCCGCAGTCGGGCACACGCGCGTCGACGAGTTCGTTGCGGTGGAACGTGTCGAACTGCGACGCGTCGTCAACGGCAGCCCCGGCGAGGTACTCACCGAACCCGTCGGGTGGGCGGATCGCGTAGGCGGTGAACGCCATGCTGGCCTCCTGAGCGATCTCGGTGCCGCCCCGAAGTGTCCAGCGATCACCGACACTCGTGATCACTCCGCCGAATCCCCTGGGCACATGCGCTTTCCCCGGCCGGTGTACGGCGTTGGCAGACACGCAAAAGGGCCACCCGGAATCCGGGTGGCCCTTCCGGCGGGTGGGCGCGAAGCTACTCGGGTGCCATGTCGACGAAGCGGGAGTAGTGCAGTTGATGCGCCACGGTCACCGTCGAGGTGGGCCCGCCGCGGTGTTTGGCGAGGATGAGGTCCACCTCGCCCATGCGTGGATCGTCCTTCTCGGCCGCGTCGGGCCGGTGCAGCAGGATCACCGCGTCGCTGTCCTGCTCCACCGCGCCGGACTCGCGCAGATCCGCCAACCGGGGTTTCGTGTCGGTGCGGTTTTCTGCGCCGCGGTTGAGCTGCGAGACCGCGATGATGGGGATCTCCAGCTCTTTGGCCAGCAGCTTCAGTCCGCGGGAGATGCTGGCGACTTCCTGTTCGCGCCGTTCCGCTCGCCCCGACGAGCCGACGAGCTGCAGGTAGTCGACCACGATCAGGCCGAGGTTCATCGTGCGGGCCTGCTGCCGAGCGCGGCTGCGGATCTCGGCGACGGTGATGTTGGCGGTGTCGTCGATGGCCAGCGGCGCCTCGACGACGCGGGAGTAGGTGCGGGCCATCCGCATCCAGTCGTCGTCGCTCATCCCGCCTTCGCTGTCCATGTCGGCCGCCCGCACCCGCGATTCCGCGGACAGCAGCCGCTTGCCGAGCTCGTCGCGGCTCATTTCCAGGCTGAAGACTAGCGTGCCCTGGCTGTGCTTGATTGCTGCAGCACGGGCCATGTCCAGCGCGAAGGTGGACTTGCCGATGCCGGGGCGGGCGCCGATGACGATGAGCTGGCCCGGTTTCCAGCCGTTGGTGACGTCGTCGAGGTCGGCGAACCCGCTGGGCAGGCCCGGAGTCACGCGGCCAGCCTGCGTCTGTTCCAGCCCGGTCCACACGCTCGGCAGCACGTCCGCCAGCAGCGGGGCCGTGGTGGTGGTGTGCTGGTGGGTGATCTGGTCGAGCCGGCTGCGGGCCGCATCCACGATCGCCGACAGCGACTCACCACCGGTGCGGGCAAGCTGGCCGAACGTTTCGCCCAACTCGCCGAGGACGCGTCGTTCGGCGTACTCGGCGACGATGCCCGCGTGGTGCTGCCCATCGGTACCGACCTGCACCATCTCCAGCAGCGTGTGCAGATAGGGCGCACCGCCGGCCTTCTGCAACTGCTGCCGCCGTTCCAGCTCATGAGCCACGCTGACTGGATCGGTGGGGCTGGCCGCATCGTCGAGATCGGCAATCGCCGTGTAGAGCGCCTGATGAGCAGGGCGATAAAAGCTCGCGGGTGTGAGCATGCCGAGCACGGCTTCACGCGCCTCGCTGCTCCACATCATCGCGCCGAGCGTGATCTGCTCAGCCTCGAGGTCGTGCGGCGGCACAGCGGTGTCGTTGTCATGGGTACGTTCGTCTACGCTGGTCATAGCCGGTCCTTTCCGGTCTGATGGATGCCCGGTCGGGGGGTCGTTGGCGCGAGTCCCGACCGGGCTATTTCATTTCTGGCTGAAATTGGCTTTCTGTGGCTTGCCCTGACAGGACCGGTCTGTCCCCTGAGGGCATTTCGGCTGCTGCAGCGGCATACACGCCCCAGCAATCGGGGTGTCTGATCACGCGGCCGACTCGGGCGGCCGGCGCCGGCGTTTGGGCTTCGGCGGGATCCGCCGGCCCTGCTCGTCCCGTTCCAACTCCGGAAGTTCGTCCATCTCGGCCACGTCCATCGCCGGGTCGTAGTCCGGGTGGCACGCCGAGCACCGGTATCCATCGCGCCCCAGCCGGAACTGCTTCAGATCCGCCGCCATCGAATGTCCGCCGTTGCATTCGCCGCACCAGGGCGGCAGCACCTCGCCAGTACGCCGATCCACGGGGCCCGCCGGCTCTTGCCCGGACCCGCCACCGGACGTTTGGTCGTCCTCGTGCTGCTCGTCACCGCCGGACAGCTCGCCTGAGATCCGCTCGGACCGGGGAGCCAGCTGGAACCGGCCAAGCGTGTGCCCTTTGCGGAACCGCGTGGTCACGAACTTCACCGGATCGCCCTTGCGATGCGTCAGGGCATTGACTCCCTCGGTTCGCAGCCGCTCGCGATCCCAGCCGAATTGCTGCTCGGCGTAGGCCATGGCGTCGACGACCTGGCGGGCCTCTGCCAGGGCCAGCGAGTCGCCAGGCCATGGCAGTCGGGCGACGAGCTCGGCGAGGTCGGGGCGGTCTTCGAGCGGGTCGCCCGCCGCTGACGCGGCGGCGGGCGCGCCCGCGTTCGCATTCATTTCAGGGGAAACCCCCGAAGGGGGTTCCCCTTCAATTCCAATTCCGCGCCCGCGCGACAGGCCCTCGTGTGGGGGCCTGGGTGTGACCTGGGGATTCGTCTCCAGGCCCTCGTGTGGGGGCCTGGCGTCCGAGTCCAGGCCCTCGTGTGGGGGCCTGGGTGTGACCTGGGATCTCTCAGATGGGTCGAGATATCCAATCCAGCTCCGCTGTACCCGGGGAGTACCTCGCGATGAGTCCTTCGGAGTTGCGTCCCGGTCGGCGCAGAACTGCTGTCGCGCCTCCTCCAAATCGCGCGGACCGACGTAGTGTGTCGGCGGGTCGAACTGTAGCGCGTACACATCCGGAAGGACCTCGTTCGTCTTCGGGTCACGACGCCTACGACGGCGCCCGCGCTGGTCCGGGCCGCCGTCGAAAATCACCAGAAACCCAATGGCGACGAGCTCGTTCAGTAGTGGTTGGAGCTTGTCGGAGCGGCGTCCGTCCACCCACCAGGCGAGGAATTGGCGGTCGAGCACGGGCGCCTGGTCACCGTGTACCCGGTGCGCACCGATGATCAGTGGGGTGACCAGGGCGCGCGCTGCAGGGGAGATACCGGAGCAGTCGACCCATACGGGGGTGGTGACGGCGGTCGGGCTGGCCATCCACGCACCGCGGATCGGGGTGGGCGCGTCGTCTGCGCTGGAGTTTTTGGGGTTGACTACCAAGGTCGGGGTCCTTCTCGGTCGGTGTGTCCGTCCCGAGCCCCGTGCTGCTAGGTAGTGAACGTCGTGTGGCGCGCGCCGCTAGCGGTTGCAACACCCGCAGCGGTGTGCCTTACACTGAAAGCGTTCGTTACCCAGCAGCGCTGGGCTTGGGGCCCCGCTCCACTGGTCATGCCGGCCAAAGCAAATCCCAGTGGGCGGGGCTTTCTTCATGTCTTGTGCTGCTGAGCGGCGGTGTGGATCGGCAGGCCGACGACCTCACCCGCTCACCGTGCAGCGTGGTTCGACCACATTATGCCGCTTGGTTCAAGCTGTCCTCGTTCGCAACCTGTTTGGCGGCAACGTGCTCCTTGATGCGTTTGCGCACGCTGGGGACGCGCAGGATCTCATCCCACAGCTCAGCGGAGACGAGTACGGCTTCGGTGGGGCGGCCGCGTCGCTTTCCGTTCACGACGTCCGTCGGCTCGCCAGACTTGGCGGCCTGGTGCAGAACACCGCTGATGTTCTGATTCAGCTCGCTGACGGTGACCCGCATGACGTCCCCTCTCCTTGCTGGCGGGTTGATCATAGCATCGAACTAGCAATATGCAAGTTGGCGTATCTCTTCCTTATTCGCTGCTCAGAGCTTCAATAGGCCTCGCGTTGCTGAGGTTGTTATCGAAGCACTCGGCGGTGTCGTCGCCCCTCGCTATGCTCGCCCGCATGGCCAGTGACCCGCAGGCAATCCGCGAGCAGATCGAGCAGTACGACAACGCCACCGCGGAGCAGTTCGACGGTGACCTCGCTCGCGCCCGCCACTCCGGCAGTGACGACGACCTGCAACGCACCCTCGACCTGTGGCAGCGAGCCGCCGACCGGATGGCCCGCCCGGACTTTTCAGCTGGCGGTGCAACCGCCGAGCAGCTCCGCGAACGCCTCGGCGTGTCCTACGCCGAAGCCACCAACATTCGCGACCAGGTCGAGGACACGCTCGCCACCGGCGAGCCGCCCGCCGGAACGGTCACCTGGGACGATCTCCGAAAGCGGCTTCGTTGAGCCCGGGCACGCGTTGTCGGCACCGAGCACTACCATGCTGATCATGGGCACGAACGAACCGGACACGACGCGCAGGCTGCGCGCGTACCGGTTCGCGCTTGATCCCACCGCGTCCCAGTTGGACGCGCTAGCTCAGCACGCGGGTGCGGCTCGATGGGCCTACAACTACGCCCTCGCCGTGAAGGACGAGGCGTGGCGACGCCGCAGCTTGCAGATCGACGAGCTCGTCACCCTCGGCTACAGCGAGAAACGCGCCCGCAAGCTCGCCACCGTGAAGGTGCCGAGCAAGGCTGGTGTGCAGCATCAGTGGAACCAGCTCAAAGGCGACGACAAGTACGGCCAGCCGGGTATCTGCCCCTGGTGGCGCGCCGTGTCGACCTACGCGTTCCAGTCCGCCTTCAAAGACGCTGACCAGGCTTTTCAGAACTTCTTCGACGCACTGTCCGGCAAACGCGCCGGCAGGCCGGTCGGCCTGCCCCGGTTCAAGAAGAAGGGCCGCGCACGCGAGTCGTTCCGACTGCACCACGACGCGAAGAACCCCACCATCCGGCTGGACGGGTACCGCCGGCTGCGGATGCCCCGACTCGGGTCGGTGCGGCTGCACGACTCGGGCAAACGCCTCTCCCGCGCACTCGACCGCGGCGGCATCGTCCAGTCCGTCACCGTCTCCCGCGGTGGAAAACGGTGGTACGCAGCGGTGCTCGTCGACGAACCCGACATCACCCCGGGCCGCGAGACCCAACGAGGCCCATCACACCGGCAGAAAGCGAATGGTCGCGTCGGCGTGGATCTCGGCGTGAAGCATCTGGCCGCGCTGTCCACCGGCGAGGTCATCGACAATCCGCGGCATCTCGACCGGTCGCGGCGTCGGATGGTGCGGCTACAGCGGGAGCTGTCGCGGCGGCAGGGCCCGGACAAACGCACCGGGCGGAAAGCATCAAACCGGTGGCGCCGCACGCGCGCGGAGCTGTCGAA
>JAOYNJ010000091.1:0-10373 GCA_025770055.1 Hippocampus barbouri
CATTATAAGGCGTCCTGTCCATTTTGGAGAAAATTTAAGACTTTTAATGGCGCCTTATAGTCGTGAAAATACGGTAGTTTCTTCACCCAGTCGGTGGTGCTGCCACTATGACAAAAATAAGTTTATTCATGTATTCAGGCCTCGACTCATCAAACGTGTCAAATATTGACAAGATATGAACATGCAGGTCAAGTTACAGCAGATTTTGTAATTGTAGTTTTGAAGTTGTTGTTTTCTATGTGAACTGCATGTTGCCACGTCAATGTTTCAGGAAAACTCGTGTCATGTTTTCACATCAGGATGGTCAAAGCACTCTTCCAAGTTAATGTGATGTAGACCTGGTTATCCCGCAAGGAGAAAAAACATCAAAGAATACAACAAAAGTCCTTTATCCAGTAGGTTGCGCTATCACTACATTGAAAAATAAATTCATAGATGTCTTTAGGCCAAGACTTTCATCAATATTGTACCTTCATCGATGTGGAAGTTACCACTGCCATTGGCACTAACACAGCCCCATACCATTAAAGAGATTCTGGTCTCTTTATAATCACACTGGCTAAACCCCGGTGGGATGAAAAAAGACTCAGTGGACGAGACTACCATTGTAGTCGAAAAATATATATTTGGACAGAAAGATGACAAAAGGAAAAACATACAGATTATGAAAGAGAGCGTGTCCGTCCGACCTCGAGCGTCATGTCGTCTCAACTAACTTAGCAGTTGTCGTGGCTAGGCTAGTTTAGCTGTTGTCGTAGATCAAAGCTCTTTGATGTGTAACGTCAGTTGCATCAGTGCTGATTGGTTGAGCCAAAAGACATGCGCATGCGTACATGTCCGCGTTGACGCACACACAGCAGACAGCAGTGGATAATTGACTGCTGAATCACGCTTCACTCGAGTGGTGTTGCTACACCATCACAGATGCTGGCTTTTGAACTTTGTGTCCAAAACAGCTTGGATGGTTATTTTCCCCATATCAATCAATATATACATCCATCAATATACAATATGTGATTCTAACTCCGTACCTGCAACATACAAAGTATACATTTTATTCATTATATTCGTGCTTCGTCTCTGTTTCAACCTTGCGCGTGGCTCTTCGTTGTTGAATGCAAAGTTCGCTGTTGGCCATGTACCCTGAGAACACTGTCCTCTGCTGGTCAGAATTAGTCATTACACCACCACAATTTTACTCATTTCCCCCAACAATTCAAGGGCATGTATCATGCTTTTCAGATTTTCAGTTATCTACAGACATGTATGTGTTTATTTCCAGTAAGTATTACCACCTGCGGACTTCTGTCAAGCGGAAATTCCCTCTTCCAGAATAAAATCCTGTGCATTAAAATTTAGACGATGGTATTACATTAGCAATCAATTCATAACAATGGAAGTTCCGGGACCCCGAAGCCAGAATCCATACAGAAGTCCACAGTAGCGCAAAATCAAGCCAGTCCCACTCGATACTACGGAATAACTGTGCCTGTGCCGCTATTTACTCTCACTGGATCCAAAGTGGCGACATGTGACTCACTTGGCATGAGTTTTACTGGAATCACATTCATTTACATTTACGTCCTGTAGATTGTGGCATCCAAATGAAGAGGAATGGTAATGACCGTGGAAGAGAGAGTGGAATGCATCCGATTAGCTGCTCAGAGTAAATTGCTTGTGGCCCGATGAACAGTCGAGTGAATGAACGTTCCCTGGAATGCTGTTATCATGCTAAAGACCTTCGCGAACCAGACCGCTAATTAGAGAGAAGGCAAATTCCATAGCGCTATTGGCAAAGAGGACTTCGAAGCGTCCAGTGGCTGGCATCAAAAGTTTGTTGCATGACATCAGCGGAGCAATGCAGTCTTGTATGGTGATCGAGACAGTGAGTGGGTGGAAAGAAAAGCCACCAGGTCAGTTAATCGTCTCATTTTATAATTTTGTGTCGTCTCATTTTGTAATTTTGTGACGCGTCTTATTATACTGTATTTTGTTTGTATACCTGTAATGTATGCGGCAGTTTTCGTGTTATAAACAATTTTTGGAACATATATTTTTGCATTTTATTGCTTGTGTTGTGGCGGCCCGTTGGTCCAGTGGTTAGCGCGTCGACCTCACAGTGCAGAGGTACCGGGTTCAATTCCAGCTCCGGCTCCCTGTGTGGAGTTTGCATGTTCTCCCCATGCCTCTGTGGGTTTTCTCTGGGTACTCCGGTTTCCTCCTACATTCCAAAAACATACATGGCAGGCTGATTGAACACTCTAAATTGTACCTAGGTGTGAGTGTGAGCGTGGATGGTTGTTCGTCTGTGTGTGCTCTGCAATTGGCTGGCAAATGGTTCAGGGTGTCCCCAGCCGACTACCCGAAGACCGCTGGGGTAGGCTCCAGCACCCCCCACGACCCTTGTGAGGATAAGCGTATCGGATAATGGATGGATGGATGGATGGATGCTTGTGTTGTTTCACATGTATTTTGTTAACATACATGCATATTCATAAAGGACATGTACCATAGTCGTTTCCCACATAAGGAAATTCTGTCATAAGGAACTATGGACAATCCATATATGATTCCTTAGTAGAGAATACTTTCCTATTTTACCTTTGCCAAAAAAAGGTGATCTTAAAAAATACGTTTTTTTGGTGGCTATTTTTGCAACACAGAAGACGCCCGCGTCACTAAAACTCCCTCTCCCTCTCACTAAATCACGGCAGGAACAACAAAGCAACATTACAGCAACAAGGATCCGACAAAGACTGACAGAAACTGTCGTAATGTGGGTAAATAAGATGCAGTCGGTTTCAAGCAAGTAACAGTTTATTACCGACCTAGCTCTAGCAGTAGTCGCACACACGTCTCTTCAGCCCTCACAAGTGAACAACATCGGGTCAGGCATACATCCTGTTAGGTCCCTTTCAGAGTAAAAGCATCACAGCTATTCCCACATCTCCCTTTCTAGAAAACTGAACAGACTGTAGCAAATACTGTAGTAACTCAGATCATGCAAAATGTCAAGTCTTCAGAAAAACTTTGCATGAATACAATAGTTAGACTTACTTAAGATTTAAAAATGTCCTCCTAAGGCTTCTCAAGAAAGATAACAAATATAAACACTGACAGGCATATCTGTGGAAGGCAAATATTGTAAACAGCAGAACTCTGAATATTCAACACTCTTTTTTTTTGTTGTTTTACAGTCATCTTTTCACCCACTCCCCACCCCATAGTTCACAAGTCCAGTCTGTTAGGTTTTCTCACCACTCTGCCACACCTAGTGGTATGACCCTGTGTGTGTGTATGGACAGGTGTGTGACACATGGTAGTGTGTACCTCGGGAGCTGGTGTTGGACGTGACACGGGGCATTCTGGAGAACCCACTGTAGGCTGACTTGGTTGTGGTGGAGTGCTGGGTGTCGGTGTGTGAGGTGTGTGTAGAACAGTCACTAGAAAAGGGACAAGAAGGTATCTATTTCTCCTGAGAGTGCCTGAAGGGCTGTCCACGATGTATGAACGTGGGGCTGAGTGGGAGGAAACCACTGTGCCTTTAGACTTTGTACCAGAGATCCACACTGGTTGACCTGGAGTGAGTTGACTCAGATCTCTCACACAGTGTCTGTGATTGAAACTTGCAGTGTCTTTCCTTCTCTTCACCTCCTTCTCACCTGGGTGTACCTCTGTTCTGTCTCTGTCATTGCATGTGATGCATAGGGTATTGGTTTCCACTGCTCTTCCTCCTTCTGTAGAAGGACTGCCCCAGTCCGTTTAACGAGGCATCCGCCGACAGCTTCAGCTCTTTGCTGGGGTCGTAAAGTGTCAGTACTTGAGGTGATGTGAGAACATTTTTCAGCTGATTAAACGCTCCCTGTCGTGCACATACCCAGGCCCACTGATTCTTCTTTGAGAGAAGGTCTCTCAACGGCTTGTCTTTTTCCGCCAGGCCTGGAATGTATTTTCCCAGCTGATTTAGCATTCCCAGGAAGCTACGAACCTCTCTGTGGTGGACGGCTCTCTCATGGACATGACAGCCTTTACCTTGTCTGGGTCTGGCTGCACTCCGTCTGCGGACAGAATATGACCCAGGAACTTGACTTCACTTTTGCCCAGCTCACATTTCTCAATGTTAAGTGTAACACCGACTTCCTGGAGCTTGTTGCGAACTGTCTGTAGTCTGATGTCATGGTCTTGTTGATCTCTTCCCCATATGTGGATATCATCCATGTGACATACGACTCCCTGTAGCCCGTCGATGATCATTGACATGTGCCGCTGAAAATGTTCTGGGGCTGACGCAATGCCGAAGGGCAATCTGTTAAAGCGAAAGCGGCCAAAGGGAGTTATGAACGTGGTGTATAGTAACGATTCAGGGGACAATGGGATTTGCCAGAATCCTCTTTTGGCATCCATCTTGTTGAAGACCTTTGCTCCAGCCAGAGAGCCAATAGTCTGCTCCACTGAGGGCAGTATGTATCTCTCTCTGCAGACCGCTTTGTTGAGGCGAGTGAGGTCGACGCAGATGCGCACTGAGCCGTTATTTGTGGGCACTGGAACCCATGCCCGAACACCAGTCGGTTGGATCTTCCACTCTGGATATGACACCAATGTCTTCCATTCGCTTGAGCTCCTCCTTCACTTTTTCTAGTAAAGGTATAGGGACTCATCTTGGTGTGGCCAGGGAGTAGGGAATGGCGTCTGGCCTGAGCTTGATAGTGTATGGCTGCTGCATCATTCCTAAACCCTGACACACTTTTGGGGAGGCTTCTTCCATTTCAGACTTGTCTATGGTGTCTGCTCTGTAGACTAGTTTAAGCTTAACGCTTGCTAGTCTGCTTAACAAGGCTACATCTAAGTCATTTACAACATAAATCTCTTCCTGTATCACTTGCTCTCCCTTGCATAGTGACTCACTGTATCTCTCTAAAACAGATAGGGGCATGCGACCTGGGCCAAATAGTGGTCTGTCGGGGTTGACAAACTGAGAGTCGCCCTCTGTAATGGCATGGTAGATATGAGCCGGAATAACTGAGACGTCGGCTCCTGTGTCAATCTTAAACCTGACTTTTTGGCTTCTTATAGTGAAATCAGCAAACCATGGGTCTAACCCTGCATCTACTTAGCCTAGGAATAAAGGAGTGTCCTCATTACAGTCTGTATCTACAACATATACTGTTTTGGTAGACTTACAAACTTTGCTACTTTGCTGTAATGGCCTCGCTTTCCACATGTGTGACATGTGACATCTTTAGCTGGGCATTGTGCTTTGGCATGACCAGGTGACTTTCCACATCTGTAGCATGTCTGACGATCCGATGATGATGGCTGTGGCTTTGCTGATGAGTGCTTTGTGTGCTGAGGGCTCTTGTGTGTGAATGGTTTTTGTTTTCTTCCTTTTATTACTGCATTAATGTCCATCATACCTTCTCCTCTGAGGTCGTTTTGCTGCTTCTTTATTACTTCTGACTGCCTTGCCATGTTGACTGCTTTTTCCAGCGTCAAGTCTGCATCTAACTGCATCCTCTCAGATAAACTGGTGTCTCTCAGCCCCACCACGATGCGGTCTCTTATTAACTCATCGTGGAGTGCTCCGTATTTGCAGTTTTCCGCCAGGGCATACCGTGCAGTAATGAAAACATCAATAGCCTCGCTTGGTTGCTTCACTCTCCGATTGAATTTAGCTCTCTCATATATCACGTTCTTTCTAGGCAGAAAGTACGTTTCGAACGTGTTCTTTACTGTACTGCTGTCTCTGTGCGTCGGTTAAATCTTGGCCACGCAGGATGTCATCTGCTTCATTCCCCAGGCAGTAGCTCAGCGTGTTTACCTGGTTAGCATCTGTGCAAAGATGAAGGTTGCTGGTGTTAAGGTGTTATTCCTCTCTGTTAGTTGGATTTGAAAGAAACAAAGAATGCCGAATGCTGTTGAAGGTATTTCGTGCACACTGTGTTTGCAATCACCTTTAGTGCCCCTCAACCCCCACCACTTTTAGGGCCCCCCTCCACAGGACATGTTTAACATCAAAAGAGGAACTGTTATCTCAAGTATCTGTGTTCCTGCCATCACACCAAATGGTGGGTAGTGGTGGTCTGGTCTCACCTCACCACTCCCAACTTCTTCCAGCCACACCGGGTCAGATGACATGTTACTTTCTTTGTTTCTGGGATTTGCATGAGAGGCGTACCTCCCCGCCTCTCATTATCATATTGTTTCTATATAATCTCATGAATTTCTTTTACGCTTCCTGATTCAAATCTGGACCCCTCAGGAGCCCGAATCGATTCGTAAACTGCAGAAAAATAAATTAAACCCTTCGAAGGAACTGTTCATCGCCTTTATTTGGATTACCAACATTTTCCTCGTCCGAAATTCAACGAACACGCGGGGAAGAGGAGGCCGCTCTTGCCCCAACACTGGCCAGTCTGAAACTCTCGAACCTGCGTATCCACCGTTCCCAATCTTCAGGCTTTGAGACGTCGAGTGCTTCAGGTGGTTGTATGGAGAACGTAGCGTTCGGAGGAACGTTGCCATTCATCGGTAGCTTGGGAGGTAGTTGTTGCTGCTGCGGCCACGCAGTTGCCGTCTTCGGACATCCAGTCTCTCACGACTTTTTTTTTTTTTTTCCAACTCCTAGCTCCAAAAGTTGCTCTTCATGCTCTTTTTACCGCTGCCCAATTTCTGACACCATGTCGTAGTGTGGGTAAATAAGATGCAGTCGGTTTCAAGCAAGCAACAGTTTATTACCGACCTAGCTCGAGCAGCAGTCGCACACACATCTCTGCAGCCCTCATAAGCTAACAACATCGGGTCAGGCATACATCCTGTTAGGTCGCTTTTAGAGTAAAAGCATCACAGCTATTACCACATAAACAAGGGAACTAAATACAAGCAAACTGATGAGACAACAAGGAACAGGTGGACAAAACACAAGGGGCTAAGGGAGCTGATTGGTTAACAAAAGGGACCCGGATGACGAGAACAGGTGGGGAAAAAAACAAACAAGGAAGACGAAAAAGGTACATGAAGAAACAAAACCAAATACAGAATCATGAGGTGCACAAACATCCACTTATCCCAACTTTGGAGCCTCAGAGTGGGCGTTTCTTTGTTCTGCAGGGGCGGTACGGGTGACTCCCTCAATCTTATAAAACTGAGGACACAATCGTTTTCTTGGATTGTGCAGAACTGGTGCTTCGAAAACCAGACTCATGATGAGATAGAATGTTGATGAGTGATGGGTGAATGGAGGAAAACACCACTTTGGGGGTGTCTTTGGTGAGGACTTAGCATCTTAACATGGCTAAAAGCTCAAAAAAGTTGATTTTGCATGATGCAGCCGTATAGCAATACATATATCACAATGAAATAAAATGAGCACCCTCCAAATACGGGTTGCACTAAAAATTAGCACCAAATACCCATAGAAACAACGTAATTCTAAATATGACAATTTTGACTATACTGAAACTGTATGCCATGATGACAATGAAGTAAGTCTTACAATAAAATTTGAATATAATACAATAGAAGTTCAGCAGCAGAAATCCATTATTCAGCGTTCGGAAGGCTTTAAAATGAAGTGACATCTTCAATTTCTCCTGTTGTCTCTCTTTGCTAATTTCATTGTTGTTGTTTTTCACCTCATTCAAGCCAGTGTCTTTCAAGTGACATATTGGCAGCCAAAGATCATTCATTCATTCCATGCACACTGAATTATATTTTAATTCACAATGATCAACTAAGCGTGTCTCTTGGGTTTGCTAATTCTTACTGTAAGACCATCCGCATGCAGAAAAGTAACACAATCCAATGGACTAATGAGAGCAATCACTGTGACAGGGAGAACATCGGGGAATGCTTTAAATGGGAGAGGGAGAAAGAATGTGGTTTCATTCGTCTGTCCATTATCTGAACAACTCATCCTCACAAGGGTAACGGGTTTGTTGGAGCCTATCCCAGCTGATTAATATTAGGCAGTAGACTTTTTCGTCTTCCTCGTTTTATTTTTTTTTTCCCCACCCTGAACTGGTTGGCAACCAATCACATGTTTTTGTGGAGATAATACACTGAGTTCTCCATATTTGCTGTAGAACTGTTTGCACTGATTTGGAGTGGATTGCTGGAGAGTTTTGCACAATTGCAGTGTTTTTACAAAATAGTCCCGTCATGACTGTCATGGAGGGCTAAACACAGAAGTAGTTCTTATTCTTTCAATGTTTTAAATTTTTACAGCAGTCAAGCTATTTAGCCGCTTCTGGAGTTTAAGCTTACTTACTCACATCTTCCAATTCATAAAATATTCACATCATTACTTATGATAATTTTTGAAGTCCGATTTACCGTATCAAAGGACGGTTTGAGATCGTCGAGACCTTGGAGGGAAGCTTTCAGGGAGCCGGATGGGAATCCCCCCATCTAGTTCTTCATCTTTTTTGTGAAGAAGGTTGCACAGTCCGTCTCCCCCTCAAGCAACCACTCGAGGTCCCATCTAGGGTGCCAGATTGTCTTGTCCAGGGAAACCAAGACAACAAAAGTAATTATAAAAAAATGATGAGATTTATTTAAGAAAGCAAAAACATGGAGGGACACCATTCACAGATCTGTCAAGGGAGCCTTCTCCCCCTCCGTGTCTTGCGCTCTCATTTTATCTTTTTAGGAGGTGATAAAGGTCAGCACAATCAGCATTTTGAGCAGCTACACAGAATGCACACTAATGCATGAGCAGGCAACTTTGCTTATCCGCAAAATAACTGGTCAGCATTCAGTAGTACGAAAAGTTACTTCCATTTAGCGCTGTTATATGTCAAATTGCCATTACACCACAGCGCCGTTTCACCACATACCAAGCACAACGGAGTCAGTGCCGTTGCATCTCCGGTAAAAGTAAATCTAAATGAAAGATACCTTTCGTTGTATTGTCTTGCGCTCGAAACTTGGCCTATCTCGAAACATAAGACAATTAGCTAGCTGCTGCTGCTAGCTATACGATTACTCTGCCAGGCGATCGATCGCACAGGCATACATATTGGATAATTTCCCTTGTCACACCTGACAATATCTCGCGGCACCAGTGTGCCGCGGCACAGGGTTTGATAAACACTGGACGATATTGTAAATTCTAACTAAGGTTCAGTTTACTTCATTTTTTTCATGTGCTTTGGTACATTTCCCAGATCCGTATTGGATTTCTCAAAACTGCTTGTCACATTTTCACATCATTGTGTCACTTGTGCACATCAAAAGAGCAGGTTCTCATTTCTAGGGTTGGGCATCGTTTGAATTTGGAGAATTGTGGTCCGCATTCTCGGTCTTCAATTTCATTCCAGTTCCTGACGATTCTCAATTCTGACTCCTAAAAAAAAAGAAGAATTGGCTAATGTGCAAATCTCTCTCTCGCTCTTTCTCTCTCTCTCTCTCTCTCTCTCTCTCTCTCTCTCTCTCTCTCTCTCTCTCTCTCTCTCTCTCTCTCTCTCTTTCTCTTTCTCTCTGCCCCCTCACCCCTTTTCTCCTTCCCCCTTCCGATCACCACTGGCTTGTCAACAGCCAAATCAATACTTGGAGTTAGCTTCACACGGTCACAGGAGATGCAGAAAGAATGAGTGGCGTAAAAAAAGGCAAGATTATTTAAGAATAGGAAAGCAGCTGACCAGGCCAAATGCCCAAACTCACATTTTTTTAAATCATCACAACGCTCTGAAGCACCAGGCCTGATGAAGATGAAACGGGTAAGCAAGTACAATGTCAAGACACCAAGAAGCGCACCACAAAGCACACTCATGTGATTTAAATGTATCATCATACATTGAGGTGATCCTACACTGCAATAATTGTGTATAGGTAGACCATATTTTGTAAGGATTTATATATTGTATTATGTGGCTATATTGTGCTCAATGATGAAGGATCATTTTGAGTAATACTGTGAATTTGGGGATATCAAAATCAGATTTTTTTTTTCTGGTCGTATAGGCTAGACTAGTATTGCAATAACAAGCAACTGTGTTAAACAAAGACATGACATACAAGTATCCAAGACTTTCCGTAAAGTAATTGTACGGTAGTACCACCCAATGACAGCTGTGCGACAATGTGCAGAGTCATCGAGCAGAAATAAAGTAATCACTGGTGCAACACAATACAGTGTAGTGATGGGAATTCCGGCTCTTTTTAGAGAGCCGGTTCTTTTGGCTCGGCTCACTAAAGAGAGCCGGCTCTTTCGGCTCCCAAATGGCTCCTCAGTTTTTTTGTTGCTTAAATTCATTTACTACCAAAAATAATGTAAAATTATGTGTAAAATGAATTACAAATGTAAAAAATATACAGTATATCAAATATTTATTATTTATATGGCTTTATTTATATTCTTCTGAACATACTCAACA
>JAOYNJ010000092.1:0-10281 GCA_025770055.1 Hippocampus barbouri
GGCGACCAGGGCGTGCACCCGTTCCACCGTCACGGGCTGGCCGGTGCCGACGTTGACCCGCCCGGCCGGGGCGGCGACGCAGGACCGCAGCAGCGCCTCGGCCACGTCGGACACGTGCACCCAGTCCCGGCACATCCCCTGGCCGCGCACCACGGCCGGCTCACCATGCACCGCCGCGCGCACGAACGCCGACACCGCGCTGGCCGAGGACGGGCCGTAGACGTTGGCCAACACCAACGTCGTCGCCGCCACCCCGCGCTGCACCATGTAGTAGTCCACATAGGACATCGCGGTGGCCTTGGACAGTCCATACGGACTTGCCGGCGCCAGCGGCTCATCCTCGCCGGCCGGCAGCGCCGGCGCCACGCCGTAGACTGCCGCCGACGAGGTGAACACCAACTGCGCCCTACTGCGCACCGCGGCCTCGCACACCTGGATCGTGCCGCCCACGTTCACATCGGCATCCCCAGCCGGATCAGCTACCGCACTGGGCACTCCCACCTGCGCGGCCAGGTGCACGATCACCTCCGGGGCGAACGCGGTCAGCTCATCCTGCACGCGTGGCGAACGGACATCGCAGCGCACCACCCGGTGCGGTGCCGATACCTCGGGCCCACCGGCCACATCGACCACGAGCACCTGCGCCTGCGCCGCCAACAACTCCGCGACCACCTCGGCGCCGAGGAACCCGCCACCACCGGTGACCGCCACGCGCCGTCCACGTAGCTGCGCGCGCCACGCCTGCGAGAACTCACCCACGTTCCTCACCTCCCCCGACGGGGAGCTCACCGGCGAACGCGCGTCGCCGACCCACCGCCGCGGCCCGAACCCGCTCACCAACCTCGGCGAGGGGGCTGCCCTCCGCTGGAACCTGCGGGGTGAACCACTCCCCTGCCGGAACGCCGAACGTGCCGATCCGCCCGGCGGCATCGCGCACCAGTCCGGGATGCAGATGCTCCATCGGGCTGCGCTGGTCATAGTCCCCAGTCACTGCTGCTCCTGCTGCTGTCGCTTCCACCTGCGCAGTTCATCGACCAACGAGTCGTTGTCCTCGTGGCGACCGCCGTCCGCATTGGACAGATAGCGCCCCACCAGCGCCTGGTAGAGCTGCTGCTGATCAGTGATGACGCGTTCCGTCATCCCCTTCGCCTCACTCATCGATGCCTCAAAAGTCGTGGTAGGCAGCGACCTCGGCGCCGGTCGGGGTCGCCACCGAGGCCGCTGCCGTCTCTGGGTCCTGCGGTCTCGACGGTTCATCGCTGGGCGATGAGGGCCGGAGGTATCGTCAGCACCCTGTAGACTCTGATCTGTAGTTGCTACATGGAGAAGCTACAACGTAGCAGCTACGTAGCCAAGAATGGATCTTGCCTCCGATCAGGTGATGTTGTTCGGTGACGACCGCACGCTGCGGTATGCGAGGCAGAGGCTGCGGTTCCGCACAGCAACTGGCGAAGGAGACAGCACGTGGACCTCACCCGCATCTCGAGCCGCGCCCTGCTGAAGCGGTGGATCAGCCTGAACTTGCGCGCCCTGCGTAAGGAGGCTGGGAAGTCGCGGTCCGAGGTGATGGAACGGCTTGGCATGTCCCGCGCCGCCGTGGGGCACTTGGAAACCGCCGAACGCCTACCCTCCAAGCCGGCGCTGGAGATCCTGCTCGACTTCTACGGGGTCCCCGAGCGTCGCGATGACTTCTGGCGCATCGTGGAAGCGGCTCGCAAGGGCCGAAACTGGTGGGACCAGCTCAGCGGAGCGGTTCCACCCTGGTTCAATCTGTTCCTCGGCTTGGAAGCTGGCGCGGCCGAACTCGCCTCGTTCGACGCCGTGTTGATCACCGGTCTCCTGCAGACCCGCGGCTATGCCGATGCCGTCATCCGCGCCGACAGCGACCTCAGCGATGCAGACGTGGCCCAGCGCGTCGAACTCCGCATGGGCCGGCAACAGATCCTCGAGCGCGCCGACGAGCCCGTGCGGCTGCGCAGCATCATGGACGAATCCGTGCTCTGGCGTCGCATCGGTGATACCGCCGTGATGCGCGACCAACTCGCCCACCTGCGCGACATGGCCGACCGCCCGGGCATCGACTTGCAAGTCCTCCCGTTGGGCGCCGGTGCGCACACCGCCCAACAAGGCGGCACGTTCACTGTGATGACCTTCCCGACCGACATGGTCGGTGACCCGGGCATCGTCTACCACGAGCTCGTGACCACCGGCTTCTACCTGGAAGAACCCGACGACATCCGGACCTATCAGCGCACCCTCACCCAGCTGCAGACCATGGCTGCCACCCCCGAGGACTCCCAAGGGATGATTGAACGGGCCATGAAAGAACTCTAAGGAGGTGACAAGCCATGACCCAACACCACCTCGTATTCACCAAATCCAGCCGCAGCGGACAGAACGGACACTGCGTGGAAGTGGCCGGACTCCGGACCGAGAACGCCGAGCAGCTGGAGGCTGTCGCGGTACGCGACAGCAAGCAGGGAAAGAACGGGCCGCTGCTCTGGGCCACAACCGAGCAGTGGCAGGCGTTCCTCGCCGCGGCCCGCTCGGACTTCAACCGCGGCTGACACCGCGCACACAGCGACGGCCCCGGCCTAGCCCTAGTAGGCCGGGGCCGTCGTCATCTCGGCGCGCGCCAAGACTCGATGGTGCACGAGTAGGCCGACCGTTTGCCTCCTGGGCGTGGCCAGTAGGGAACACGAGGACGGCGGCAACGTATCGTCTGGATCTGATCGGGAAATCACGGTCACCGAACCGCCCGGGCGTATACCGGGTATACACCTACTTGCGACAAGCTAGAGGACATGACCATGACTGACGATCAGGCACCTCCGCTTGCGGACCGCGTGATAAACCTGCGCAGAAAGGCAGAAGCTGAGCTGCCCGGCAAGGTCTTCACTGTGATGTCCGGGAAGGGCGGCGTCGGCAAGACGCTCATCGCCCTTGAGCTCGCGCACCTGCTCAATGCCGTGCTCGTCGATCTTGATTACGACGCCGGGAATGCCACCCGAGCTCTCGGGTACCTGCACGAGCGCTACCAGCGGGCCCCACTTCTCGATGCCTTCGCCAATGGGACGACGCCACGCCCCCGCGCCATGCATAAACGCCCCGATCTTGTACCGGGACACCCGGATTTCGAGGCGAACCAACCCAGCCCGGAAACGACTCGGGATGCACTCACGGCTTGGGCGAAGGAGTGGAACCGACCAGTCGTGGTCGATACGCATCCCGGTGGCAGTGATGCAGTCTATGGAGCGATCGCCGCGTCGGACGTCGTCGTCTCGCCCGCAGTCCTCGGCACCCGCGAACTCGAAGCACTCGAAGGACAACTCCGCGAGTTGCAGGACTATCCGGTCATGCTCGTGCCGAACCGCGTACCCAACATCCCGCCGCGCCCCGAGCTCAAGAAACTCCGCGAACTCTCCCAGACCTACGAGGTCGAGGTCGCGTCGCCTGTGTATGAGCACACCTGGTATACGCGTCGCAAGCTCCGCACGGTGCTCTCGGGCGCGTCCTCGTTCTCGAAACGCTCCGAGCCGTTCGTCGAGGAACTGACGAGTATGGCCCAGGAGGTGATGACCTATGCCGCCTAGTGGTCTCGACGATCTCGAAGAGCGACGGGAGCGGCGGACACGCAGCTCGCAGCGGCTCGAACCGAAACGCGTGAAGCCGGAGCGGCGCGGCGATGACGCGCCAGAGGCGTATACCCGGTTTACAGTTCCGGTGGACGAGGTGGCGTTCAACCCTTCGAATCCGAGGCAGTCCTACGACGAGGCGGCGCTCGATGAGATGGTCGTCTCAATCCGAGAGTTTGGCCAGCTCCAACCCATCGCGATCATCTCGCGGGAGGTATGGCTACGGCACCGACCCATGGACGAAGAAGCGATTGGGCAGGCCGAGTACGTCACCAATTACGGCCACCGCCGGCTCGCCGCCCGGATCAAGGGCGGCTGGAGTGACATCGACGCGACCCTAAAAGACGACCTCGGAAGCGGCGAGGTCGATCGATTCGACGAGATCATGCTCGTCGAGAACATCCACCGGCAGGACATCGACCTCCTGATGGAGGCGAAAGCGCTCCAGGCTCTGCTCGACAAGCCCCACGCCTCCTACCGCAGTGTGGCCCAAGCGATCGGAGTCAGCCACGGGTACGTACAACAACGTGTCGGCTTGCTCAGTTTGATCCCCGAACTGCGGGGGGCTCTGCAAGAAGGTGATCTCGGCCTACGGGATGCCCGGAAGATCAGTCCCCTCTCACCCGACAAGCAGCGCGAGGCATGGCGAGCAGGACCTCCGTTCGAGCCGCCTGAAGCGCTGGTAGGTTCGGACGCAGATTCAGGCACAAGCGACGAGGCCGCCGAGACAGGCGGCGCTGTACACCAGGTATACAACGGCAAGTCGAAGCCGAAGCGGTTCTCCGTGCCCGCCGGCGACCCCTCGAAGCTCGCCGAAGTCCTGAAGAAGAAACTCTCCCCCGACGAGCTCGCCGAGATTCGTCGCCTGCTCTCCGAGGAGTCGACGATCAACCTGTAAACCTGGTATACACCACCGAATTCGACCACCGCGACGTGAACGATCAACATGCCACGCAAGCGGTGATCATAACGCGTAGTCGTTATCCTGGTCGTCCGCGCCAGGCACGGACGCGGCAGGTGGACGAGCAGTGCCGCCGCCGCGAGATAGATCCGGCGGACATTGGGATGCGGCAGACGAGGTGCCGTCCAGTCCGGAGCACAGTCCCTCGTGTTCGCCGGCGGGGATAGCTGCGGGGAATAGGTCACGGTGACAATCCGCAGGCATGTAGCGGAGCTCGCGACATCCTCGCCGAGCACGAAGAAGCGCGCGATTGGTGGCGTGTAGACTTTCGGTTGCCGTGCACTCTCTGTCTGACACACCGCGAGCTGTGCGGCAGGCCCCTCGCCGTCCCGCGTGGACGCGGGGGGCCTTTTTCTGCCTCGCCTGGTCGCTGCGGCGATCCGTCATCCATCGATACCCGAGAAACTTGTATCCACATCTATGTTTGACAACATTACCAGTAATGTTAATATGGAGGTGTCAGACAGAGGGTAATCGGCGAGCGAAGGAGACGATCATGGACGCGGTGCGAATCAACCCGGATGGCGAGGTTGAGCACGTGCAGCTGGCCGCGGCGGACAGCGTGCTGCCGGCGCTGCAGCGGGCATTGAACTGCCAGCGAGTCGACAAGATCACGCTCGCCGACGGGCTGGACATGTGGCTCGACGACGACGGCTTCGAGGTGCGCGAGGTCAACCGACTGGCCACGCAGTTGGTCACGGAACTGTTCGGTGCCTACCTGCAGGACTACTACGGCCCGACCGTGTTGCTGGGGGCGAACGAGGCTACCGGGGACACGTGCTCGGTGCCCGCCACGCTCGCGGGGCTGGCGTGGATGCGCCCCGCGTCCGCCTAACCTCTGCAGCGCGTTGACGCCCGGCCTGCCCCGCATTCACGGGGTGAGCCGGGCATTGGCGTGTGTGCAGGGGACAAGCGAGAGGAGCGACGGACATGCGTCGGGAGGATCCGGCCGTGCCGGAACTGATCAACTTGCGTGAGGCCGCTGCCGAGCTAGGGGTGAGTCCGCAGCTGATGCGCACCCGCGCCGGTACGGGGGGACGGGCGAGCACATGGAGGCTGGTCTCCACGCGCATCGGCCGGCGCCGTGCCTACCGCGCGGCCGACATCACCGCGGTCGCCGCCGGGTGCTCTCCCAGCACCGAGCAGCTGCCGGCGTTGCTGACACTGACCGAGACCGCCGAGCAGCTCGGGACAACACACAAAACCCTGCACGCCTGTTGCCTGCGCGGACACGTACCGACCCACGACCTCGGCCACGCCCTGGTCATGCGCCAGGAGGTCGCCGACTACCTGGCCGCGGCCATCGAATCACTGGCCGATCCGCCCCCGCGAGAAGGGGAGTTGCCGGAGGGGTTGAGTGAACCGGACCGAGTGGGCCTCTGGCAGGCCGCCCGACGCATCCTTGACACACAACAGTGATAAACAATGTTTGATAACACTGCCAACCATGTTAATATGGAGGTGTCAGACAGAGAGAAAGGAACGTTCGATGAACCATGATGTCTATGACGAAGAAGCCGACGAGTGGATCGGGATCCGCAACTGCGGGCGCTGCGGCGGTGAGGGCTGCGACGCCTGTGACAACACCGGTGTGATCTACCCCTGATCCGCATGCCCGGGCAGAGCGTGATTGGCGTCGGCTCTGCCCGGGCTACCTCCGCCAACTGGGAAGAAGAAGGAGGCAGTCCATGTTTAGCACACAGCTCATCTGCTACACCGAATCCACGACGGGCACGTGCGCCGCACCTGGCTGCGGTGTGCCGGTGTGGGGCAGTCAGGTCATGTGCACCGACTGCGCCACACGGTGAGCCAGGGAGGGCAGTGACGATGCAACAGTCCACCCATGGCAGCACCGTGGAGGCAGCAGTCGCGTCAGCTCGAGCCAGCGGCGAGCGCTACCGCACCCTGTGCGCGCGCACCCGGGCCTGGTCCACCGGCGAGCACCGCACCGCCATCGCTCGACTGCTGGGTACGGCGCAGTTGTGGCGGGTCGCCGCCGAGCGCGCCCGCCAGGTCGGCGATCCGCGTGCCGACGACTGGGACTGGGCAGCCGGCGCTGTGGCCGGACTCGCCGAGCTGCACGAGCTCGATGATCACCTTGACCAGCTCGCCTGCGAGATCGGGTACGGGGGTGAGACGGCATGAGACGACGTTTCGCCCTCGCTCGTGCTGAGGCCGCCTATGCCGCCCTGCGCCGCGCCGTCGGCCCCGACGGTCGGCGGGCGGCCCTGTACCAGCTCGCCCACGCACACCGCGAGGTCTGCTCCGAGGCCGCCGTCGCGGACACGCCGACGTGGCTCATCGAGCAGTTGACCACCCGGATGATGGCGCGGCCCGCCGAGGCCGTCCGCGCCCAACTCGCCCGTGAGGAGACCAACGTGGATAGGAAGTGGCTGGACAACGAGCTCGCGACTGCGGTCGTCGGGCAGGATCTCGACCGGCTCCAGGAACTGGCCGACTACGCCAAGGCGGAAGACCCCGATACCGCGCGGGACATCCACGACACGATCATCAAGCCGCACCAGCACAAGTGGGCCGGCTGACTCGTTCGCGCTCAACTGCTCCGGGGTGCCCGTGCACCCCGGAGCCAGCGCCTATGCTGGGCCATGCCGGACGCTGTCAGGGAGGAGCGCGAGGGCATGAGCGCCGAGCACCAAGCCACGCCCGCCGAAGTCGCCGCCCAGCTCGCCCGCGTGCGCGACGGCCTCACTGAGCAGGCCGCTGAACCCGGCACTGCCAGTGCCTACGACCGCGGCCAGATCCAGGGCGCCATCACCGGGATGAACCTGGCACTGCGGCTGCTGACGCGCGTACCCAGCGTTGACCCGAACGTCACCGGTGTCAACGAGCACCACGACGCCACCGACGGACCCGACGCCGCCATCCTGCCCTTCCCACGGTCGTGAGCCGCAAGCACCGCTGCATGCTAATGCTTGCGCCGGGTGTGCTCGGGCAGACCACCGCGTACGAACCGCACCGGTGGCCGCGTTGCTGAGGTGTGGGGACCTGCAGCGAGCTCGGCGCGCCGCTTGGCCCGCTCACGCTGCAGGCGGGCCTGCTCACGGTAGGCCTGCTCCCACGGCGTATTGATCACACGCTGCCGATGTTCAACGCGGGGAGCGCGACGCGGGCGTCGCGGCAGCTGGGCAGGACCGGAGCACTCCACGCACCGCCGCGACCGGGTGGTGCGCGTTTTGGGAACTATGCGTCCGCAGTCTCGACATTCCACCGGAATGCACTTGCGATGCGAACTCGCCCCCAGCTCCCGTCGCGTTTGCGACAGCGGTTTGCCACAGAGCACGCAGTCGTGCCCGGATTCCTGAGAAGCTGCCGTGCTGTTGCTCGTCGACCGGGCTCGGTGCTTGCGCCGCCGACCGGAATGTCGTGCGCGCTGATCGAGATAGGCATTCCATCCTGGACTCTCCGGTTCGGGCACGGTGCCGTCACGGAGCCCATGCACAACCTCGGCGCAGACCTCCGGGCACAGCTGCCGAGCCCGTCGGCCGGAAGCACGCCAGTACGGATGCTCGGCACGCGCCAGCCGGTAGGACACGGCCAGCAGCTTGAGTGCGCGCACCACGGTGCGCTGGTCATGGTCGCACAAAAGCTCGTCCATGATCACAGGATAATCAGCAGCACTGACAATACGGTCGCGATCTCACCGAGCTGGACCAGCGTCGATCTCTGTCTGACGCGCTTTCGGTGCACACCCACGAGGAGGGCCTGGCGTGGTGCACTTGTACCGCCTCGCTGTTTGAAATCCCGAACTGCTTGGGATCGACACTGTCCCGGTTCAAGCACGGAAACTCGTGCCTAGCGAGAAGACCTGGGTAGGGTGCGACCATGATCGAAAATCAGGCGAAGACGGGGCCGCTGTGGCTGGTCACGACGCAGGGGTGGCGCGTACGAGCCGACAGAGTGATCGCATTAGGCACTGCTGAGCTACCGCTCCAGTTCGGAATGAGGTCGTCACCGCAGCACGAAGTTCGGGCGCGGGTTGCTGGCGCTTCGGAGGCGGAGTCGGAGTACGTGCTGGCCCAGGTCGAAACCGAGGAGGCGGCAGCGTCGGTGCTGAGCGAGCTTGTGGAACAGATGTCGACTCGGCAGGGCTTCGGCACGATGTGGGTCAACCAGCAAGGCCGAGTCCGGATGAGCTGGTCCACCCCGCCCAGAGATACGCCAAATCCTGGGGACACCGACGTACAGGCCGGATGACGATCCCGGCCTACATCGTCTTTGCGCAGGAAGTACTGCACGTTCATATCCGTGCAGTACTTCCGGCTGCTCGTACCGGTGCAGCCGAGCCGGCCGCGGATGGGAATTGAGTAGCGGCCCTACGTGGGCCATGTCCGCCGCTTTCCAATCGAACGCTCGTGGCGGCTCGTTTCCGTTAGTTGTGTTCACCGCGTACACCCGCCCGCAGCTCGGCGATGGCGCCGCAGACCTCGCGCACACCTTCCGGGAGGTCTTGGCCGCCGTCGGCGCGGAGGGCGGCGGCGGCCAGGGCGAGCACGACCAGGGCTTGTCGGGAGCAATCCTGCTCGCGGTGATCGCGGGCGACTTCGGACAGCCAGTCGGCCACGTCGGTCTCGGCCACGGTGATCTCACCAGTTGCGGCCAGCAGTCGCTCGCGCAGGGTGTGTAGCTGTTCGGCGGCCGCGGCCAGCCGCTGTTCCTCGGTGGCGGCCTGCTGCTTCGCCGCGGCCGCGGCGGCGCGGGCGGCGCGGGTGTCGTGCTCGGTGCCCCAGCCCTGCCGGAGCAGGGCCGTGTTGCGGTCGCGGCGGTCGCGCACGGACTGGCGGTGCATGCCGCCGCGACCGAGTAGCGCGCCGATCTGCGCGTTGCTCGGCCGGGCGTGCGTGGGCAGCTCATCCAGGCGCATCAGCTGGGCCTGTTCGTGCTCGAGGAGTTGCCAGCGCAATTCCGCGAGCAGCAGCAGTGCCGCCCGGCCGTCGGCGGCGGCGTCCTCAGGCCGAGTCGCAGGGGAGCGGCGCAGAAACGCCAGCATCTCGAGCGGCTCGGTGCCCAGCAGCTCGCGGCGGTCATCGCCGGCGCGGCGCCGGCGGGCGTGGATCTCGTCGATCGCGGCGCGCACGGCGCCCGGCTCCGGCCGCTCGGGTAGGGGTGGCATGCGTCAGATTTTTCCTGACACCCGCACACACTTCGCTGCGGGTGCGCCAAGCGGCGCGCACGAGCCCGCCTCAAGCGCGCACACCCGACGCATGCGGCTCCACGTGTGACGCGTAGCGCGCATAAGCATTCTTATGCGCGGTATTTCTGTGCCGAAATATCGTCATGCATCGATACGAAACAACGAAACGAGTCGATATGAAATGACATAACGATGCGTTGTGCTACGGTACGGAATCCGTTACGATCTTGGGCATGCACGACGACGCGCACGCCGCGCGCACGGACACGACCGCCACGCGCACGGACGAGGCTGGCCCGCGTACGGGGGAGACTCCCGCCGCGCAGGTGTGCGCCTTCCCCGGCTGCGACGAGCCGTTGCCGGTCTCGGCCGAGCCGGGCCGGCCCTCGCGCTACTGCGGCGGGAACAGCCTCGGCGCCGACGGGCGCAGCTATCCGCACGACCGCAGCGGGGCCTACCGCTGGCGCCGCAAATACGGCGCCGAGTCAGCGGCCCCCTCCGCGCCGGCCGCCGGCCCCGGTGGCGAGCCGGGC
>JAOYNJ010000093.1:0-10257 GCA_025770055.1 Hippocampus barbouri
TCTCGACGTAAGGCCTCCTAGCTAGCCCTAGTAGGAGACGAGAACAAGTCAGGATACAGGATACAGATCACGAGTCTAGACTCGTGATCTGATTGGCTATTGAAACCTGACGGTGCCCGTTCATTTACAGCGCACACATATCTGAAACACATTTTTACTGTGTGTCTTTCAACTTGGCATGAGACTCCCCATTTTCTTAGCATTTTATACTGTCTGTTGTATTTGTATTAATTGTTTTCACTGCCTTTGGTATTGTATGACTAATTTTGCATGTAGAGCACTTTGCATGCAGCAATGGCTGTTTTAAATTTCTCTATAAATAATGTTGAGTTGAGTTTGGTAAGTGGAAGATATACATATGGCTGATGATTTTTATTGCTTTTACAGAGTGGCAGGTGGTTGCAATTTGATGCCATACCCACCAAGCATGATTGTGTCTCTCAAAATGAAGGATGGAATGTCTGAGTCGAGGTCACGTTCAAGCAATTCAAGTCATTGAGAAGAAAAATCATCTTTATTATTTGAACTGAATGCAGGTGGGATGCAGATGGGAATCTCTCTCTCCAAAAAAATGTAATTATCATCCGTGCTGTATGTTTCACATGTAGCATATTTGACGATAAAGTTGACTTGACTTGAGTTGACTTGATATTACACATTAATGACCACACAATGATCAGGATGAATAGGACTGAATGCTTGAGGACACGTTTTGTTTTGGAATAAGAACAACTCTTTGATCTGGGGTGACATATCCACCAAACCCAGGGGGTGGATTGGTTGTTGATCCAAGTCCAAGTCCAGGTGGTTGTGTTCATCCAGAGTACCTGGCGTTGGCTCGGCAGACCTTGGTGGGGACCTACATGGTGGTTCAGGTTTGAAAAGGTCACGTTCCAGATCGTTGTTTTCATCCTGAGTCACAGATGGTCCAGGTTGGATGGATGCTAGTCCAGGAGGTTGTGTTTATTTGGAGTATTTGGTGATGGCATTGGGTTATTCTGGTAGTGGTGCAGGTGGGAGAGGTCACGGTGCAGGTTGACAATTTAGTGTCCAGATGGGTGGTGCACTTGTGACTGACATTTGCCAGGGTTGCTTAGTGTGATATGAAATAAAATTTGGATCAATTGTTGGTAGCAGTGGGCCATGTGGCTAATATGGTGGTTGACCAGGTGGCCAAGACGGTTGTGGACAAGGTGGCCAAGGTCGTGGTGGCCAAGGTGGTCGTTGCCCAGGGTTAAAGGGAGGCCAATATGGATAATTTATTGGTGGCCCAGGAGGACCTGGTGGTCCAGGTGGTCCTGGTGCACTAGGTGGTCCTGGTGGTCCAGGTGGTCCAGATGGTCCAGGTGCTCCAGCTGGTCCTGGTGGTCCTGGTGGCCCATCTGGTCCAGGTGGTCCTGGTGGCCCATCAAGTCCAGGTGGTCCTGGTGGGCCATTGGGTCCAGGTGGTCCAGGTGGCCCATTTGGTCCTGCTGGACCATCTGGTCCAGGTGGTCCTGGTTGACCATCTACTCCTGGAGGACCACTTGGACCAGGTGGTCCTGGTGGACCATCTTGCCCTGGTGGACCATATGGTCCGGTTGGTCCTGGAGGGCCCACTGGTCCTGGTGGTCCTGGTGGACCAGGTATTGCTGGAGGTGGTCCAGGTGGACTTCCTGGAGGTGATCCAGGTGGAGATCCAGGTGGACTTCCTGGAGGTGATCCAGGTGGACTTCCTGGAGGTGATCCAGGTGGAGATCCAGGTGGACTTCCTGGAGGTGATCCGGGTGGACTTCCTGGAGGTGATCCAGGTGGACTTCCTGGAGGTGATCCTGGTGGACTTCCTGGAGGTGATCCTGGTGGACTTCCTGGAGGTGATCCTGGTGGACTTCCTGGCGGTGATCCAGGTGGACTATTGTCATCTGGGGTAATAGCTGCATTGGATTGCACTTGTCTCTTTATCTTTGCAGAAAAACAGCTGGTTCCTGTGATAAAGAGTTGACATCTTTGTTACATGGTGACCTTTCACTGACTCTTTGTTCCTTGCTAATTGAGAGTTTGATGACTTACCGAACAGCACAAGGGCAACAGTGAACACCTTGAGAATGCTCATTGTGGCTGATGATGTCCTAAAAGACAGTGAAAAAGGATGGTAAATGTACATCGAGAGAAAGTCCATCAGGTGAACGTGGTGGGACAGTTGGCTGGTTGGACACACTCAGTTTGTTGAGGCCCATGGTCCATGCCACGAGACAACAGGACAACTTTTCCGGAAGTCACTTCCAGGAGGTTGAGATTCAATTTGGTATTCTTTTATGCTGTAATTTCTGTACATGGTGCCAAGCACCAAACATGCACCTCAAAGTCCACGGTCACATGGAGCCTTGCCGTGCAAAAGCTTTTAACGTCACAAACCATTTGTTAACAAAGGTTTGCACTGTAGAACGCAGTGGAGGTCCAGCATTTTCGCGGCTCCTCCTTTATTTAGAGATTATTCGTTTCAAATTTAAAATACTTTTTGTGGGACCATCCGCCATTTGATGTGGAAAATGCATATTGGCAGTATATCACCATTTTTTAAAGAATGTTTGGGGTTAACCAGTGGACAGCAAACGAAATAAAATCAACAATTAACCAGTTAACCAGTGGAAAATAAAAGACAATCAATAAATAAAATTCTACCTTTCTGTTCTTTGGTAATAAGCAGGAGAACATAGCAAAATTTTGCAAAATTCATCCGCTTCTCACAAACATTGGAGAAAATTTGCTTTTTGTGAAACCAATCATTTCAAGAAGAGGAGAGACCTTGGCGCTCATATTTTCACTTCCGTGACTCGAACATCTGAACAGTGTTTCCAATGAAAAATTAACATTTCGAAATAGCTTTTGATCGTAAAATAATTTATTGAGAAACGAGCAGTGTGAGTGGCTCACAAAACAAACAAAAAAAATAAATATTCAATTCCACAAACATATTTTGTTGTTTTTTTTAGAATCGAAAAGTGTTATTAGTTATTCTTTTAAGACCTCTCTCATTACAGTGTTCACACATTAAAATATAATTCGGCACTTCTTTATAAGAATAAATCTTCACTGAACAAAGACTTAAGATAGTGACCAAAATCTTCAAGAAATTACATGTGTGTGTGTGGGGGGGGGTGGCAGATGGTGGTTGTTTGTGTGTGCATGTATATGACACGATGCGAAGCATTTTGATTGCCAGAAAAAAAAATATTTTTCTTGTCATATCGCTTGCAACATCCGTTTGATTTTTGACATTTTTAATTCAATGCAAAAATTGCTGTAAATAAAAGAAAAGAGGAAATGAAGTTTTGTTTTGTTTGTTTATGAACCACCATCCATAGTCTCAACAGCGTGAGTACTTTGGCCTACTGTTGTGCAAGTCATGTATCCGAAAGGACAGAGAGAGTTTTAGTTTTTGCCCCCAATGTATGAACTCAACCGTGCTCACCTCCGGCTTGCAAAGGATTGATTAATTGCAATGTTGCTTTTTTGTGCAGTTGTCAGAATCATGAGGTTGACAAAGTGGAGCATGTCACCATCGCAAGCCTTGTCACTGGGAGAGATGATTTTTTTTTTTTTTTTTTTTTTTTTTTTACACCGACACAAAGACATTGATGGACCACTTGGTTCCAAAACATGTTTCAATGTTAGCCATTTTACCCGGAAAAAAAAATCGTTGAAAACCACAAGACTTTATAAAGTTATTTTTTGGGAGTATGAAGTCAGTCCCAAGTGTGACTGCTTTCAAGTCTAAGTTAAAAACTATGCTTAGTATCTCATGCCGATAACTGGGTTCCTATGAAGCACGTTTTAACTTAAATGCAGTTTAAAAAAAATCATGTTCTTCTTCTGTCTACGTAATTTTAGTCTGCTTTTATTTCTGTACTTTGTTTTAAATGACTTCAGTTCTTTTATTTTTAAATGCTATTAAATGTTGTAATTCTGCTTTTTTTCAATCAAGTTGCATTGCCCATTGATTTGATTTGTTCCAATTTGTTCCAAAGATGGTTTGCTTAAAGGAAACACTAAATGATGTCACACACATTCATACAATATATTTGACCATAGATGAGCAACTGATGGCCTTAGGCGCAGGCGACACACTCGTTAAGCAGCCACTTAATTAACTTACAATAAAAAAAATAATAATAAATAAATAAAAAAAACTACCTCATTAATATGACAACATTAAGTGAGTTGATATTTGTAAAAAAATACATGACTTGTATTCTTACAGCTAAAGTCGGTTTGCTGTTAACCCATTTCGTGCCATCCTCTAATGTTAATTTTTATGCGTGGGAGCCCTGTGTGCTGGAATATTTTAAAAAACAAAAATCTAACAAAAAAAAATAATAATAATCACATTACATGGTTAATTTCTGATTGTTCAAACATTCTTGAAGGCTGGATCTTTTATGACTTAACTGAGAAATGTATTTTGAAAAATGAAATATGTTGAGAGCACAATTTTTGCACATATGCACATTTGTCCGGATTTAAAATGCTGTTTTTGTCACAAGTTTTGTTTGGAAGTGTGTGGTCCAATGTAACCTGAATCAAAATGCATATTTTTCCCTTAATTGTACAAAGCGCAACACCAAACATGTCCAACATTAATGGTGTGTTCCCTGAAAACACTTGAAGATGGAGAAAGTACTCACCACGCACACTCAAGTTTGCTTTTGAAGCCCCTCTCAGGCGTGCGTTGTTGACAGTTCTGCTTCCGTCTCTTCTTCTGTCGTTTCACAGTCGGTCATGGACGCCTTAAATCACTTGTCCGGCCACCATTAAGGTGGGGCTCTTGTTTAGGTGTAGCACTGAATTTATGTTCTTTTGTTTTCACACAATTACAGTCGGTGGTTTCTTTTCAGTGGGCATTGCCAAGCAGTATTTCTTTGTCACGTTGCCTTCAAGAAGTTGTTAGACATGAGTTAATTGAATCACTCTTAAATGAATAGATGGCAGCCAGTGGTTCGTGCGTCAACCTCACAGTGCAGAGGTATCGGGTTCAATTCCAGCTCCGGCCTCGCTGTGTGGAGTTTACATGTTCTGCGCGGGCCTGCATGGGTTTTCTCCGGGTACTCCGGTTTCCTCTCACATTCCAGGGAGGTAGACAATCTGACGTTTGAGCTGCAGTGTGCCATGGATTGGAGCCAAACAAGTATTATCTAAAACTTGTATTGAAAATTAGATGACATTTCAAGTTTCTCAATTTTAAATTCTAAGATGTTACAAAACACGAGTGCTGGGAAGTAACAAAGTACAAATACTTTTTATCGATACTTGAATAACTTATTCCTTTCACTTCCTTGATTTCAAATTAGATAGATTTACTTTCTTATCATTAATATGTTGAAATAGATTTGTTATCAAATCATATTTACTTTTTACTTGGGTACTGTACATTTCAGACTCTTGTACTTAAATACTGAAATTTAATCTGTAATTACAAGACCCCCCCGACCACACACACACACACACACACACACACACACACACACACACACACACACACACACACACACAGACACACACGTATCTGTTCTTCTTTCAGTACAGTGTGAGAACCTTCACCATCTCTAGTGTTGTAAAAGATAACATTCTGCACTATCCGTGTAAATTTTATGAATTCGGGCATGATGGTCTTTCCTGCCACTAGATAGTGCCAGAGTTTCATTAACAGAAAAAAAAAAAACAACAACTGGAGTACCCTGTACAGTATTGCGTTCAGTAGATTTTGGCTTAAGAGTTATCAAATGTTTAGGTTGAACTCGCTGTACATTCTTTCGTGGAATTATTTGTAACATGCAGTAGTATTAAACAGGTAGCTTCCATTGTGAAGCAAGAGAAAACAACGAGCAGCAACGCCAACTTCTAGATGCCATTGGCAGGACACAGCTAAAAAAGTTGTTCTTCACAGTGCAGATTCATCAGCTTGCGAGCTACCAAGCGACGGCGAACGGTGAATGGCCAGAGAGAGCACCAGCTAGCGAGCGACGGCGAACGGCGAGAGAGACCACCAGCTAGCGAGCTACCGAGCTATGCTGAACGGCGAGAGTGAGCACCAGCTAGTGAGCTATTGAGCTATGGCGAATGGCGAGAGAGAGCACGAACCAGCAAGGGAGCCTCAGCGGCAGAAGCCAAACGACCTGCTGCAAGTCCAACCTGCTGCTAGCCAAACCATCCGTTGCTAGCCAGACCACCCGCTGCTCGACATATATCCCAACCACTCCCCACAGTCCAATATCCAGCTGAGAAACACCTTTGACATTCTCAATCTCCGTGACTCCCCTCCTCTTGCTGGGGTGCCGACAACTTCTCCACCATCCGTCACACAGTCCAAAATGAAACCCTGTCCTCAGATCCCTTCTTCAGAAAATCCCGTGCACCCATTTTCCTCCATTGCTGACCACCGCTCTATCCCTCAGTTCACTCCGGCCCCACAGCACACTGTCCCTTGTCTCCTCCCGCACTCTTCTCCATCCACTTCACCACCACTGACTAAACCAACGCCAAGATCCACTTTCCATTCACCCACCCCTGCCTGCCCACTTGGCCCCTTTTTTTCTCCGACCATCCTGATTGTTGGCGATTCCATAACCTGAAACCTCTGGTTCTTCAACGCAACAACACACTGCTTCCCCGGAGCCACTGTTACCATCATACTCGCAAAACTCCCCAGCCTGCTTCATCCACTCCCACCATATGTCCATAGAATTGTTGCGTTGATACATCCCATCGGCAGTCAGAAATCACCAAAGGTCACTTCAACAAAGTTCTTCAGTTCCTCAACTCTATCGGGAAATCAATTTTCATGAGCAGCCCACTCTCTCCACACCGTGGCATGGGCATTTTCAGACGCCTTTTTAGCCTTCACACCTGGCTCCAAATTGCCTGCAAGACCGACAATGTGGGCTTCATTGACAATTTTAACATATTTTTGCGCCGTCCGTCCCTTTCAAAGGCGGACGGTTTTCACCCCAACAAGCTAGGCAGCAGAATACTGGCAGCCAATGTGGAGCATGCTGTTCACCACTCCACAAGTTTACTAGTCACAAATTGCACACCTGCACCTTCCCCTTCCTCCACTTGACCAACCCATAGCACTTCCGCCTGCCATAGTCCCATCTCGTCCTGCTGCCATCTACCCCATTCAATCCATCATCACAGCCAGACCCCCTCACGACTCCAATAACGAAAGAAAATATTTTAAAATGTCAAATCCAAATCCCCGCCCACTCCCCCAATCCTCACTGTCTCCCACACATCACAAAATCCTCAAACTGGCTCTATTTAACACCCGCTCACTCAACAACAAAGCACTCGACTTACATGAATTCATAACTGACAATAACCTGGACTTCTTTATCACCGAGACCTGGTACAAACACCTGGATTACTTCTCACTCAACCAAGCCACCCCACCTGGTTACACCTACATCGACAAGCCCCGCCTCACTAGCCGAGGTGGTGGGGTGGCCTCAGTCCATAAAACACAGTTTAAAATTAGCACTATATCCACCCACTGACCCACTGAGTCCTTTGAACATATCACCTTCAAATTCCCTTGTCTCTCCCCCCTGGTCATTGCTGTCATTTACCGTCCCCCGAATTTAAACCCATCATTTTTCTCAGACTTCTCAGATTTTGTCACACAGCTCTCACCTATCTCACCCTTCACTCTGCTCCTTAGCGACTTTAACTTCCACATCGACAACACCAACTGCAAACATGCCTCTGATTTCTTGACCTTTTGGACTGCC
Organism: Hippocampus barbouri; assembly: GCA_025770055.1. Lineage (NCBI taxonomy): Eukaryota > Metazoa > Chordata > Actinopteri > Syngnathiformes > Syngnathidae > Hippocampus > Hippocampus barbouri. The sequence continues at coordinate 7,767 of JAOYNJ010000093.1, forward strand.
ATCACTTCACTCAACATGTCAACTTCCCCACCCACACCCACGGCCACACTACTGGTCTCAACATCGAAAAACTCTCAAGCACCAACCTCATCATCTCTGATCACCTGGCTATCACTCTGGACCTCTGCACTGTATCATTCAGAAACCTCAACTCCATCTCCCCAACTGACGTTTCTACCTCCGTCCTAACCACCTGTCCATATTACACTTTCCCATGACCCCACTGTTCTCACCAACTACTACAACAGCACTCTCTCCTCCTGTCTCAATTAACTCACCCCCATCAAAACCAAATCTGTCTCCTTCACTCGCTTAGCCCCCTGGTAAGCCCCGGAACTCCGCAAACTTAAAACCCAAAAACGCCAGCTCGACTGACTCTATAAAAAACCTGGTTTAACTGTTCATCTCCTCGCCTACACCTTCAGTTATGCAAGACCGCACTCAACTCCAGCCATTCCGCCTACTACTCCAACCTCATCCACACTGACTCCAGCAATCAAAAGGCTCTCTTCTCTACCGTGAACAAACTCCTCAAACCCAGCGACAATATTTCAACCTCTTTTACCGTCGACAAATGCAATTCATTCCGATCCTACTTTCAATCCAAAATCAACATCCTCTATAGTTCACTCACCACCTCACCACCTCCCCCTCCCTTCTTACCTGCATCCATCACTCCAACTACTCCACCTCTCTCCAAATTCACACCTGTCTCCATAGCTGAACTCACCAACATAATCTCAACAATGAATTCATCCACCAGCCTTCGTAGCTCTCTCCACTTTAGATGCTACAATGGGTCAATCTTTTGGGCCTCTTCCAAAGCCTGATCTAAAACCGGAAGTGTTAGCCCGTCAAAAAAAAGGGGCTTTTACATCTACAGCATGAGAGGAATCTTCAGACGTGTACAATGTTCTATAGCAGGGTGCCTATTACGTCGATCGTGATCGACCAGTAGCTCGCGGACTGGTCCCCTCGATCGCGATTTGTCTGTCTCTGTTCATGTTACTAATATATTTTTTGTGTTAATGCACACTGCACCCTAATTATCCTCTCAGTCTCACTTTCACAAAAAGCGTTTAAAAAACAAAATAAAATAAAGCAGGTCACCATTAAGGTACGGTGGTGCGAGACGGTGGTGCGTGACTGCGTCACCGGAAGTTGTTGGCACTCAGCGGTCTGCAATTGCAGCTTGTGATCAGAGTTGTTGCGATGTATCCTTTATTATTATTATTATTATAATTATTATTATTATCAGGCAAAGTGCGGTTCGTTTACAATTTGCTGATGGCACTCGCAAAAAATGGCAATCTGGACGGCCGAGAGAAGCATTTTAAAACAGTATGCGTGAGCTACGATAGTTAACAAGCTGCAAAAGTGCGTCGCATGCATCCACGTCAGATCTCCTAGTAAGGTGCGCAGTGATATCGTTTTCACAAGCTCATAAACTCTTGTGTCTACTTTATTTTTCCGTTTCATTCATCTGACGGACCATTATGGCTGATGCTCATCATGGCTTGCGTGTGTAAGTGTGTGCGTATGTGTCCGTGTGCAGTAACGGGTCGATTGTGGGAGGTTGGTTGATCGAAAAGTAGATCTTCGGTCCAAAATGTTTGGGCACCCCTGTTCTATAGTATTCCATGAGTGTTTGATTAATCGCTGAGGGGTCAGATATAACATCTGCAATGGTTTCCACGTTTGGGATTAACTTGGACACATATCTTCGGTGCAACCTGTAAACCAACAGTCTGCTAGTTTTATCTCGCTGCTCATCAAAATTTAATCTTGAAAAAAGTAGCAGTCTAATGGTGTATTGCGAGAGGATGACAGTATACTCCGCTTGTGAAGCCATTTCTTTCTTATATATCTCTGGAACCTTAAATATAGCATACTGAGAGTCTAAACTAGCAATACTCTGGGATAGGTTGGCCAACTTCAATCTCTTAGGTTATTTTTGGTGAACCTCAGAATAAATTATCTCCCCCTTCCTAAATGCCTTCATCGATTCCCACAAGACTGCCACAGTCACGTCTGGAGTTTTGTCGAACTAGAAAAATAATAACAATAATCAAACATCCAAATATGTTCAACAACATTCTTATCCAACAATAGTTGTGTATTAAAATGCCATCATGGCTGAGGATGTATAAATTTACCAAAGTGAATGTTCAAAGAGACAAGTATTGATTCATATTTACAGTCCAAGACCATTGTGAGAGGTGAGATGTTCATCAGAAACAAATCAATGCGTGTGAATGTTTGATGTACATGAGAAAAAAAAATAAAAAAAACAATATTCCCTCTTATTCAGATTAAACAAACATCAACAAATAGTCAAAAATTCCGTTTTTACCATAATTGAGATGTGTTGTAACCCTTGTGCTGCAATTTCTACGATGTTTGTAACACATGGTTTACCCCATATGTTACAATTTCTACAATTTTTGTAGATTTTTGCGTATTGTCATCTTTAAATCAAAGACACAGCATA
>JAOYNJ010000096.1:0-10164 GCA_025770055.1 Hippocampus barbouri
ATGTATATCATATGATTTTATTTCTTTTTCTCAGTATAAATAACACGTACCCTGACTGTTCTACTCTTTGAATAAAATCACTTCATTCAAGCGTTAGGGAGTGCAAAGGGTTATGATGGAGGGGTGTTGCAAATCATGAGGACCTGCCAAGTGGTATGATAGCATTGTTTTATACATGTCCTCGGCTCGGCCTCAGTTTCAAAATCAGTCCTTGGTCCTTGGCCTTGGCCTCGGAAGCAAGTCCTTGGTCCTTGGCCTTGGAAAATTTCTCAAGTCCTTGGCCTTGACCTTGGCCTCGGAGGCAAGTCCTTGGCCTTGGCCTCGGGTTGCCGGTCCTTGGACATAACACTGCTGGACACCCTGCAGAGATAACTCATTTCGGCCGCTTTTATCCAGGACCTCGTTCTTTCGGTCACGACCCATAGCTCGTAACCATAGATGAGGGTTGGAACGTCGATCAACCGGTAAATTGAGAGCTTTGCCCTTTGGCTCAGCTCCCTTCTTTACCACGACAGACCGATACAAAGTCCGCATCACAGCAGACGCTGCACCGATCCACCTCTCGATCTCTCGCTCCCTCGTGCCCTCACTTGTGAACAAGACCCCAAGATACTTAAACTCCTCCACTTGGGGCAAGATCTCCTCCCCAACCCGGAGAGGGCACTCCACCCTTTTCCGAATGAGGACCATTGTTTCAGATTTGGAGGTGCTGATTTTCATCCCAACCGCTTCACACTCGGTTGCGGAACGCTCCAGTGAGAGTTGGAGAGCCCTGCTTGATTGAAGGAGCCAACAGTACCACATCATCTGCAAAAAGCAGAGATGCAATACTGAGGCCACCAAAACGAACCCCCTCAAAACTTCGGCTGCACCTAGAAATTCTGTCCATAAAGGTTAAGAACAGAATCAGCGACAAAGGACAGCCTTGGTGGAGTCCAACCCTCACTGGAAACGATTCCGACTTACTGCCAGCAATGCGAACCAAACTCTGACAACGGTGGTATAGGGACCAAACAGCCCCTATCAGGGGGTTTGGTACCCCGTACTCCCGAAGCACGCCCCACAGAACTCCCAGATGGACACGGTTGAACGCCTTCTCCAAGTCCACAAAGCACGTGTAGACTGGTTGGGCGAGTTCCATGTAGGGTTCAACCGAGGACCCTGCAAAGAGTGTAGAGTTGGTCCACTGTTCCACAGCCGGGATGAAAACCACACTGCTCCTCCTCAATCTGAGGCTCGACTTCCCAATGGACCCTCACACAATGCGAGTTACGAAAACGAGGCAGCGTGCTTTTGATCTCACAACTTCATGCAAAACGTTTACAGTCTTTTTAAAATGACAGCTGATAATATGTCTGCGGGTTTGGATAGTATTGATGGCAAGCTTCTGAAATGTGCTCTTAAATTTGTGTCATATTCTTCGTGTCAAATATTCAATAGATGTTTGGTGTGTGGTGTCTTTCCCCATTTGATGGAAGGAATCAAAAAAGATTCCTATTCCGAAAAACAACAATGGTTCATTTAATAGTGCTAATAGTAGGCCCATAAGTATTTTACCTGTTCTTGGAAAAATGATGGAGACGATATGTGAATAAATCCAAAAATATAGTTTATTTATATGTTTTTTTAGAAATAAACGGTGTCTAAAAAAATAAGTGTCAATTGTTAATAAGAATGGAACACTCCAACTGAGTGCAGGTTCCACAAATGATACTGTTAGGTTTCACAATAGATAATCTCACATGGTCACGGCATGTAGACCATGTGATTCGTAAAATGGATAAGGCTATTGCTGTGGCTCGACGGTGTTCTTACTTTACTACTTCCAGCAATTTTAAAAATTGCTAGTTCTGCCTCTTGCATTGTTATATCCTAAATATTGTTCAATGTGCGTGTATATGGTCTGCTGAAAATAAAATTGATATAGCGAGGCTTCACATCATTCAAAACAAGGACGCCCACCTCGCGTTTGGCATTTGACTCAGCATGACTGAGATTTGTTCTTGGTTTTGCTGTTCGGTGCTTTCTACCATCTTTATTACCGATTTGCTTTACTGTTTGTTGTATATGTTGAATTGCTCCATGTACAGCACTTTGTATGCAGCGATGGCTGTTTGAAAGTGCTCTATTAATACAGTTGAGTTGAGTTTTTAATGTAACAGTGCTGCTTTGATTTTTAAAGTTTGCCTTTATTTGTGATTTGTTGTGAATGCTTTAATGTAACATTGTTTGTATTGTGATGTATGCACTAATTGTGTTTGTTTTTTTTGTTTTTTTAAACAGGAAGATTTACAACCACTGCAGTGGAAGCTTATGAGGAGACAACAATGAATTAATTTCTGACTACTTTTTTGAGTACCTTTTTGTCAATGCGATTTTTGAACACTTCACAATGTTTACTTCATGAAAATGAAACTCTTAATTGATGAAACAGGTAGAGGTTTCACCTACTAAATCATTCCTGCTTCAAACTTCAGAACCTACTGATACGAATTCTGATGATCACCTGTGTGAAGGGTGTATTCACTTTTGTCCAGTACTGTAAATATAGACTTGTATAAATAAAAAGTTTGCCTTTAACTGAATGTACACGCGAGAAGAAAATATTAATTCGTACTCACAGCATATGGTAGTCCCCGATACCCATGACTTTGTGCACTTCCACAACTGTGGTTGTTAAAGTTTTTCTCATTTACGGCAGGGCTTGCTTCAACAGATTCAGGGCTGAAATTTTAAAAATAAATGTCAGATAAAACCTCGATTAGTATAGCATCTTTTAAAAAGTTCTATATACAGTATTTTACATCATGTCTCGCGTTACACATGATTAGCCACTAGATGGAACCAAAACTCAGAAACTGCTGTCCTCCTGAGCTGAACAACAATTTAGGACATGGAATGTGGGTGTCATTTTGTTATGCAACTCCATCGCCTTTACATAGAACTGACCTAACAGTAAATAACCTTGCCATTTCTCTCTGGGGTTTCCATTGGAGAATATCTTCAAAAGAAGAAAAATATGCACTTAAGTGTTCAGTTACAAACTCAACAGTTTTTATTCCTTGAATAATGTAGTAAACTTTATTAACATTAAGAATAAATGACATTGGAAATGGTACTGGAAAATAGATATTCCAGAAACTACTTGATACAGTTAAAAAAAAAGAAAAAAAAAACAATAGAAGAATTTTGAAATTCTTGGGATCCCCTTGGAATGCCCACATTACTCACACCAAACCTGACACAGAAAGGAATAGAAACCCCTGTAACTTAAATGGACTGAGTGAAATCCTATCCTATGTATTTTTTTAACTATACTTAAAAGGTGCAGAGCAATGTGTGAAGTTTGTGGAGTTACTGCGGGGAAAAATAGACACATCTACATGTGTCAACTCATTAGCCATTGATAACTTACTCTGATCCAGCAGCCATTTCTGTGTAAGACGTTTCAGGTGTGGTGACTCCTAGAGCGATTACTATGCTCATGACGTCCAGCACAGTGACGCTTGGGAGGGAGGGGAAGAGGGGGGAAGGGGGAGGGGAGGGGGAGGGGAGGGACAGGATGGAATTGTGGGGAGAGGGGGCAGTAGCTGGTTAGAGAATTCACAGGGCTCCAACTACAGTGACAAACCACTCCAATGGTGGGGAGCCGCTGAGCCGTAGCCCTCGGCTTACGGTCATGTGGGACCTGGGGACAGAGAAGACAGTAATGGAAGCAGTTGTTATAGAAAGACTTGAATCACATTTTTGAGAGAAATAACATGCACAAAAATCTCACCAAAGTTTACATACACATCAGGGCTGGTGAAAAATTTTATATTTTAATGTTGTCAGAAACAGTTACATATTATAGATAGGTCTGTAGTGCCCTCCTACATAGGCTTTTTCTTCAGTTCTGAGAAAAAAAATTATGGAATCCTCGTGTAAATTTCCATTCCCAAAACTAACACCTGCATCAGATCAGCTCTACTCTTTAGTCTGCAGTTAAGCAAGAGCGATCACACCTTGGAGAGCGGTTGCACCAAGTGGACTGACATGACTCATGACTCCAACATGAGAGAATTAAATTGAAACAGAGGAGAGGATTATCAAACTTCTTAAAGAAGCTAAACTATCATGCAAAGTTGCAAAAATATGTTGATTGTTCCCACTCAGCTATGTCTAAAATCTGGACCAAATACAAACAAAAAAGAAATGGGAAGGCCTGTTAAAGCAAAGGCAAACACACTGGTAGACCAAGGAAGACAATCAGAGTGTCATTAGATTAGATTATGGTAGTTTCATATGTAGTCCCCTGGCTGGCCATGATGTAAACAAAGCATTCAAGTACAATTACAAAGAATATATATGATTAGCAAGACACTACGTCCTTCATACATTTTACAATATAGATTATAACGAGTAATTAACGGAATATGTCAAGCAAGATGAATTGAAAACAGAAAGTGCACAACAAAACAAATGAGGAACAAATTGGACGAAACGGGAGTCAATGTCTTTGAAGGAACTGTACGAAAGCGCCTCAGGGAAATGGAATTCACATACAGAAAAGTGAAACGAAAGCCACCAATAGGCTAAGGAGAAGCAATCGTGGACTTTCAATGACTGGGGTAAAGTCTTATTCAGTGATGAATTGCAAATCTGCATTGGACTGGGTGATGACACAGAAACTCTTACTTGGTGCTGTTTCAAGAGATTTACGAAGACAACTGCTTTAAGAAATCATGCAAATTTCCAGTCATTGTTGACATAGAGCTGCATATGGGGTAAAGGCACAGGCTATAATGGCTGTCATTACATCTTCAATCAATGCCCAGACTTCCCTCTTCCCAGCCAACTCGTCCAGAGGGATGGCAAGCCGTTCCCATGCCAGCCAGGAGACATAGTCTCTCCAGCGTGTCCTGGGTTGTCCCAGGGGCCTCCCGCCGTTGGGACATGCCCAGAACACCTCACCAGGGAGGTGTGCTGGAAGGCATCCTAATCAGATGCCCGAGCCACCTCATCTGGCTCCTCTTAATGTGGAGGAGTAGCGGCTCAACTCTTGAGTCCCTCCCGGATGACAAAGTTTCTCACCCTACCTCTTAGGGAGTGCCTGAACACCCTACGGAGGAAACTAATTTCGGCCACTTGTGTCTGGGATCTGGTTCTTTCGGTTACAACCCACAGCCCATAAACATAGATGAGGGTAGGAAGGTAAATTGAAAGCTTAGACTCAGCTCATTCACCACCTCGACAGACAGAGGAGAGTCTGCATCACAGCAGAGATTATATTGTTTATTTACAATCTGCAATAGCAGCAAGTGTCACCTCAAAAAAAATGTAAATAACCCTATAAGTACCACCATAGGGCCTACATTATAATAAATGATTTAAAAATGATGCGGAGGTTTCATTCATAAAATACACTTTATTATTATATTTAGTATTTACTGTAAATATAATCCACTGCAACATTAAGCACAGTTCAACCACTGTGCATGAATGTAAGAAAATAAAAATATACTAAGAAAATGGATGAATAAAGTAATGATTACATTTAAACCTACTGAAAATGTTGAATAAAAATCATCTCCCAATACAGTGAATTGTAGCATTTCTTTTATTAAGCAACACATGGTTAATGTCAGTAAATGCCAGAGTGGGTCTCAAGTTCAGCCCTGGAGTTACATGAAAAAAAAATTAAATAACTGAATTACTGTGTGCTTGCTTACAAGATCACAAAGTTTGAAATGGATCAAACTAGACCAATAGCCAAGTGTAGATAACATGGGATGAGAGAGTTAAATCTATCAAGCGCTGTGAAGTCATCAACATTTAGGCAGAAAGCACTTCCTGTTGGTGCTCTTATTTGAAACCAATTCACAACACGTCTGGTGCACAACTTAGCGGACTGACGCGGAAAGAGTTATGTTCAAGAATGTCACTATAAACACACATAATAAAATATTTTGGTGAAAACAAACAATGGCTAATCCTAGACAGGTGTTGACATGCATGTGAATTAAATTGACAGAACTTACTGGCCAAAGACGTACCAGTGAACATCTCACAATAATGTGTACAATGCAACCTTCATGCCTCTGAGTGTGTAAAACCCTCCAATGCACTTGTGCAAAGCATGTGAACTAAACTTGCACAAGAACATTAAGGTAAAGCATGCAAATTACTCAATTGATAAGACAAGAATATTTCTCTTCAAGAATAAATGAGTTTGTGACCTTTTTGACAGGATTACCGTATTTTCACGACCATAAGGTGAACATAAAATGCATGGGGCACCTAATAATGCGGGTCTCCTTGTGTATGCACCGAGTTCCAGAATCTGTGAATGCTCTTGTGTGACTGAGATGACAGGCCTGCTTGACAGACTGATGTTGTGCCGACACATTCCTTCTATAGAGGAAAGGCAGACGTAACTGAGGACATCATGCGGACATTAAAGTGGGAGGGGTGGGCGTGAAAGAGGACGCTAAAGGCACGCCCCTCCAGTAGGTGCGTGCATTTTGCAAAACAACATCCAGAAAATGGCACCGATGAAGAGACAAGCTTACGGAAACACAGTTTAAACTGCAAGTTATCAGTTATGTGGAGGAACATGGGAATCGAGCAGCTGCAAGAGGATACAAGATCAACATCTTTAGTGCTTGTTGCTTTTGTTTTATGAAATGGCGCCATCTATCCATCTGGGCAAGGCCATGGCGCCGCAAAATCCGGCAGATTACAAGGAAAAACAGGCCTTCTTCCCCTCCTACTGTAGTAAAAAGTGCAATGTCCTGCATTACATTAAATAAATACGCTTTCTTGGACATTTAAATTTTTTATTCTGCCACTTTGCCGGCCTCACTTGGCTTTTATGACCTATTGTTCTCTCAAGCAATCCCCACATTCCTACATACCAGCTTGGGCTACAAGTGATGAGGGACAAGGCATTTTGAATTACAGTGATCTCTCACTTATCTCAGTTAATGGGGACCGGGACCGTGATATGTGAAAAACCGCTAATGAAGGTTTGGGAGGAAGCAAAGAGAGAAACACTGCTGCTTTCGGTCAAGCCGAATCACCCCTTCCCTCGCTCTTTCTCGCATGCGTTCTCACATACACTCTCTCTCACATTCACACACTTGCTCTCCCCCGCCCCCGACCCCGTGCATGTAGCAAACACAACAGAAGAGACAGTATACCAGAGAGAGGCAGGCGAATGATCAGGGAGTAAACAGCGTGACGAGACACAAGGGAAGGCGCTGAGCGGGGCTGCGAAGATGCACAGCCAATCCGCTCACAGGATAATTCCACTTGTGCTGTCATTGGTCAACGTCGCACCGGGAACCAATTATGCGCACAGGCATGTACACAACTTCCAAGTTATTCCGTATGTTTTTTTCTGAATACAGTACTTTGGGAAAAAAAAAACTCGATGTACTGAGGCTGCGATAAAAGAAGCGCGATACAGCAAGCAGCAAGGGATCGCGACAACAAAAAGATTTCCAACAAACACACCCAGCCCAACCACATCACCAACATGGAGGAATTGCCACTAACTTTCGACATCCGGTGAACCACACCGTTGAGAAGAAGGTGACCAGCATGGACGGCAGCGATATGCACAGCGAGGCGCATAAAGTTGGCTTTTACTGTTGTGCTTGGTTGGCATGTCATGGACAGAAACGGCCAAAGTGAGCTTGCGAGCAGCGTGAGAGTGATGGCAAACATATCTTTATTAAGACTGGGAGGGAACGCCGGGCAAGTTATGTCACACTTTGTGAATGGATTGTGGAGGTTTACATGTCTGCTTGCACTGTTGTTCGAGCATTTGCAAAAGCCGTCGTCATTTTGGAGGGGCCGCACTGCAACGAGAGTGACTTTTAACAATGACGCAAGGGATTTTGGCGTACTGTATTTAATTATGAACTTTCCCAGCTGTTCATTTCCAATACAGAAGATTTGGACTTTGATCGATTTGAAAATGAGGACTGATTTAAAAAAAAAAAAAAAAAAACAACGTGAGTACATTGTTAAATACTTCAATAAAGTAGAACTGAATTCGGTTTTGCTCACGCTGCCTTTTTAAAAACACGCTAGCGTGCATGCATGTTCCCGTATTGTTTAAGCTAGTGTACATTTTACCGTGCCTGATTCCAATAATACAATACCTCTTTGTCTGTGTCAAATAAAGAAATACCACCCTTAAGACGCCTTTTAATCCGGTGCGCCCTATGGTCGTGAATATACGGTATTTTTTTTGTGTCATCATTAGAAAAACTGCATACCCAGGATCCTTTGTTACAGTTACAATTAACACTTGTCTTTATGTGTTGGGGGAGGAGGGGCCAGGTAGAGTATAGTATAGTAAAAGTGGTGTTGTTTGTAGTGGTCTATTAATTTTTACGACTGGTGGTATTATTGCACTTTTGGATGAAACCCTTAGGTAGTACAGTCAGAGCTCTATATATTATAATGACCTACCTTTGTCATATAATGTGCAAAGGCAGATGCAATGAGAAGAGGATTGTGCAAATGGACGTTTTGATTGCATTTTACTTGCTGATTTTGGCAATCCGGCCAAATGAGAATTATCAATTGTGGACCATATTATTCATCAGACTGATAATTATCGCCCTGAATATTCTCCCCATGCAGTTTTGACACACAAATTGGCCGCTCGCCAAAGTTGCAAGGGTGGGAAATATTTACCTCGCCATTCCCCATTCCACCTCGTCATTGGCGAAGCTGTGAATGGGGAGTGCACACCCTGCATTGTTTTTTGGTTTTTACACAAGACAATCAGAATCAGGCAAGAGATTAAAGTCAGTGGCAAATCCCAATAATATGCAGATGGTAAAATTGCATCAACTTCCAGGAGTGCTATTCATTCTTTCTTCATCAACAAGCTCGATAGGACCCTGATCATTTGAATCAGGTGTGTTGCAGCCGGGAGACATAGAAAACATGCAGGACAGCGGCCCTCGAGGACCGGACTTTGACACCTGTGGGTGACACAATCATGGGGAAGACTGCTGACCTGACAGTTGTCCAAAAGACCATCATTGCACACCTTGCACAAGGAGGGCAAGACACAAAAAGTCATCGCAAAAGAGGCTGGCTGTTCACACAGCTCTGTGTCGAAGCACATTAATCGACAGGCGAAAGAAAGGAAAAGATGTGGTAGAAAAAAAGGGTACAAGCAATAGGGACAACCGCGCCCTGGAGAAGATTCTGATACAAAACCGGTTCAAAAATGTGGGGGAGATTAACAAGGAGCGGACTGCAGCTGGAGTCAGAGCTTCAGGATCCACCACGCACAGACGTATGCAAGACATGGGTTTCAGTTGTCGCATTCCTTGTGTCAAGCCACACTTGAACAACAGCCTCAGAAGCGGCTCGCCTGGGCTAAAGACAAAAAGGACTGGACTGCTGCTCAGTGGTGCAAAGTTCTCAGAGGAATGCAAATTTTGCATTTCCTTTGGAAACCAGGGTCTCAAGAGTCTGGAAGAAGCAAGGGCAGTCACAGAATCCACGTTGCTGGAGGTCCAGTGTCAAATTTCTACAGCCAGTTATGCTGGTGTTGGTCCTTTGTGTTTTTTGAAGTCCAAGTGCAATGCAGCTGTCTACTAGGAAATTTTAGATCAGTTCATGTTTCCTGCTGGTGACCAGTTTTATAGAGATGCAGATTTCATTTTGCACACAGTGCCAAAGCTATCAGTACCTGGTGTAGGGACCATGGTATTCCTATTCTTCACTGGCCAACAAAGTTGCCTGATCTTAACCTCATTGAAATAATCTATGGGGCATTGCGAAGAGGAAGATGCGATAAGCCAGACCCAGCAATGCAGAAGAGCTGAAGGCCACCATAAGAGGAACGAACCTGGGCTCTTATAACAATTAAGCAGTGCCACACCCTGATCGACTCCATTCCAAGTCGCATTGCTGCAGTAATTCAGGTAAAAGGAGCCCCGACTAAGTACTGAATACTGTACATGTACATGCTTTTCATGTTTATACTTGTCGTTTGCCCAACATTTCAAAAACTCCTTGGCGAAAATTAAAATCCCGAGATCCCAAATTAGCCCAGTAAATCCCAAGAGCTGTCAAATGCTTGTGGAGGCTCTCAGTCGTACAGGAAAGTTCCATCGTAGAAAGGGTTCTGTCAGTCGTCATCTGTACCTG
>JAOYNJ010000098.1:0-10139 GCA_025770055.1 Hippocampus barbouri
AGAGAGGCTGCTGTTGATGATGTCCAAGACCGATGCACCAACACTCGGTAGAACCTCCTGAAAGAAATGCGGGGGAAAAGAGTCGCAGGGGGTGCTAGATGGCTTCGTTTGGCGAACTACATCTCCGACCATGGTCTCGAAGAGGTGGGCAGAGGTTGCAGGAGCCCCATGCGAGACCTGGTGGATGTCTTGTTGTGAGGACAGACTAGACATGATTTACTCTATTCCCAGACCCACTCCTCCATGGAGGGCCACCAGAAGCGTATATAACCGACTGTGCAATAACAAACACAGTCCTCTGGATCCTTGGACGGCAGGTGAACAGCGAGGTATGAGTCCAATAGATGAGTTTCAATGTTTGCAAACATTGCCTCCAAGATGTGTGCGCATCTTAATGACTGTTAGGGTTTGGATGTGACCCCAATAGCACGACAACAGGCAGGTATAGTGGAAGCCAACACTTGGTGTAGTTTATTAAAAGAGTCTTAGCAAAGTCACTCAGGGACAAGCATGAAGAAGCCACAGGGAAAATGTCCACACAGGAAATGAAAACCTCACTCAGGGAGAAAACTGGGACTTACTTAAACGCTCAGGGGAAAGCATGAGGAGTCCACAGGGGAATGTCTACGCATGAAATGAGAAACTGCAGGTGACTCCAACAGAGCTCACTGAGGTGGTGACGGCACGAACTTCAAGTCAAGTATCAAGTACAACTTTATTGTCAAATGTGCTGTATGTGTAACATACAGCACAGATGAAATTTACTCCCTCTTAAACAGACAACAAGAGAACTTGCACTGAAGAATGGTTTGTGAGCCAACTTATACCAGTCCAAACGAGCAGATTGGCAACAGGTGGGTGATGAGCTGACGACTATCAGATGTGAGGTGCAGAGCACCCTAGCTGAGGAGGCTGCCTGACTGGCCCCTCCCTAACAGTAACCCCTCCCCTACGGGAGCCACCTGGCGACCTGCCAGATCTGCTGGGATGGGAGTGATGAAACTCAGTGACTAGGGCAGGGTCCAAAATGAGCCGGGAGGAGACCCAGCTCCGATCCTCCACGCCGTAGCCCTCCCAGTCAACCAGATATTGGAATTTGCATCCCTGGCGCCGGACATCCATCAATTTACAGACCTTCCACTGGGGGTGCCCGTCCACAAACTCGGGGGGAGGCGGGGCCGGGGTCGGAGGCAACAGGGGGCTGACGGAGACAGGTTTAACCAGGGACACATGAAAAACAGGATGGATCTTCATGGAGGGAGGGAGCTTCAGACGCACTGCTGCAGGACCGAGCACCTTTTGGATCTCATGTGTGTAGATTATATTCTGCCTTGTCCTGTATGTAATTGTCCTAATTATGTTGTGCTGTGTATGAGTATGTTTTTTGCTCAATGTATGTAGCAGCACAGAGGGACTGTCCTCCGAGACAAGTTTCTCCTTTGGGAGACCTAATTAAAAAGTCAAATCAGTCAAATTAAATAGGGCCCAACAAACCGGGGGTTGAGTTTCTTGGCACCCGACTGAAGAGGAAGATCCTTGGAGGACAGCCACACCTGCACAGGTTGGTACGCCGGTGCTTAATGACGATGACTGTTGGCACCACGACTGGCATGTTCCGTCGCACGGAGCAGGGTGGTTTGGGTGACCTCCCACACACGGCAACAGCAGTCCAGGTGGTTCTGAATTATGAAAAACTGCCGCGTCTCCACATGGTTACCTGCTACGGTGAGGGAAACTGGGCAGGTGCGTTGAGTGACGCTGGCGAGACGATATTCATCCAGCGCGAAAGCCTCCAGGGGTCTCTCCAATGTCTACCGGAATGGAGGCCTGAGCAACAAATTCAGAGTCCGGAAAACATTCATCAGCACCTGAATCAAGGAGAGCCCCTACCGTAAGTTCCTGGTCAGTCTAGGCCAGAGTGACACTGACCAGGTGATTCGGTGGGGCAGGACAACGGGAACAAGATAAGCGGCTCACCAGGATCTCCCGGGGTCCTAGTGAGCCAGATCTTTTCGCCAGTTGGGGCAGCCTCTGATAAGATGTCCCTTCTGGCCGCAGTAGAGGCAGAGGCCGGCTTGGAACCGGGCTTCACGTTCAGCTGGGGTGAGACGTATGCATCCAAGCTGCATGGGTTCCTCCGCTACTGTGACCTGGGATGTAGCGGGGTATGTCCGATGGGTAGTGGAGAGGGGAGGAGTGGCTGTCATGTGGGTTCTTGGTGTCTGAGGAGTGACCAGAGATCTACTCCATGCTCGATCACACCTTCTCTCTCGGAGCCGTCCATCGATACTGATTGAGAGGTTGATCAGTTCGTCGAGGGAGCCAGGCTCCTCCCGGGTGGCCAGCTGGTCTTTGGCGGCGCCGCTGAGGCCATTCCGGAAGGTAACATGTAGTGACTGGTCGTTCCAGCCACGCTCCGCAGCAGCCAGCCTAAACTCCACTGAGTAATCAGCAACACTGCCGCTGCCCTGCTGGATACGACTCAGCCAAGTGCCAGGCTCCTGACCGTGGATGGGGTGGTAGAACACCTTCCGTAATTCTGTCACAAAGTCCTTGTAGGAGTGACAGAAGCTGGCCCCCATGGACCAGGAAGCAGTGACCCACTGTGCTGCTCGACCCGTGAGCAGATTCATCATGTAAGCAATGCGGGTAGTCAGTTGCGAACATGCTGGGTTGTGGGCAAAAACCAGCTCACACTGCATGATGAACATGGCGCAGGTCTCAAAGTTGCCATCAAATGGCCGTGGAGTGGAGCGAGAGGGCTCAGGAGGAACCGGGTTGGGTATTATGGGGTTAACAGGGACTTGTACCACTGGGGTTATTGCGGCTGAAACATGGGGAGGAGGCGGGTCTTGCGGTCGGTTGGTGAGTGCTGATGTCAAGGCCTGTAACTGGAGCAGAACCTCCGCCTGGTGTCTCGCCAACGCCGTCTGCTGGTTAGCCAAGGCCTCCACCACAGGCTGAATGGGCTGGATCTGAGCCGGAAGGTCCTGTAAGGCTACGGAAGTGTCCTGTAATTGCTGGGTGTGAGTAGCGGTCAGGTGAACCTGCTTGACGAGAGCATCTTGGATCAACTCGAGACCAGACTTGTCTGTGTCGGCTGGGGTCGTCATGGCAAGTTCGTACTGTTAGGGTTTGGATGTGACCCCAATAGCACGGCAACAAGCAGGTATAGTGGAAGCCAACACTTGGCGTAGTTTATTAAAGAGTCTTAGCAAAGTTACTCAGGCAAGCACAAAGAAGCCACAGGGAAAATATCCACAAAGGAAACTAAAACCTCACTCAGGGAGAAAAGTGGGACTGACTTAAACGCTCAGGGGAAAGCATGAGGAGTCCACAGGGGAATGTCGATGCATGAAACGAGAAACTGCAGGTGACGCCAACAGAGGTCAGTGAGGTGGTGATGGCACGAACTTGCACTGAGGAATGGTTTGTGAGCCAACTTATACCAGTCCAAACGAGCAGATTGGTAACAGGTGGGTGATAAGCTGACGAGTATCAGGTGTGCAGAGCACCCTGGCTGAGGAGGCTGCCTGGCTGGCCCCTCCCTAACAATGACGTCACTGTTTGCAAATACAAGCATTCTTAATTGCCTCTCATGTTGAATTTCTTCACTTTGACATTCAGAGCACCGGGCAAAAATCACATTGTGTCATCACCCCCCGCGGGCCTTCGCGATGCTTTGTTTTAATTAAACAGTCGGATTCTGTCAACCTATCACCCTGCCAGCTGCTAGGTGAGGTGACCCGACAGAGAGACACATCCCGTGCCACCACCCCCAGCCCTCCCCCCTGGAGTGGAGGAAAAGCACGAGGCCGGGCGCGCGTCCAGAGTCGCCACCGCAGCCCACCGAATCCCGACACCCTCGCACCAACCTTCGTGCGGGGCCGGCGCGGACGCCGGGCGGGGAGCGGGTGAAGCGGCCGCGACGGGGGCTGGGTGGCCAGCGCCGGGTCGGCTCCACGCCCGCACCCCTCCGGCAGCGACGAGGGGCGGGCGGCAGGGCGGCTGTTCCCACAGCTGCGGCGCGCGCACAGCCCCGCTTCGCCCCCCAGCCCAACCGACCCAGCCCTTCGAGCCAATCCTTGTCCCGAAGTTACGGATCTGACTTGCCAACTTCCCTCACCCACCTTGTTCTAACATGCCTCATCATGGAGACCTGCTGCGGATATGGGTATGACCTGGTGCGAGATTGACACCTTCTCCTCCGGATTTTCAAGGGCCGACGGGGGCCGCCGGAACCGCGATGCTTTCCAGGGCACGGGCCCCTCTCTTGGGGTGAACCCATTTCAGGGCACCCTGCCCTTCACCGAGAAAAGAGAACTCTCCCCGGGGCACCCACCGGCTTCTCCTATTAAGCAGTTTCACCTTTGGTGTTCTGTTGGCATCTAGTGGCGATTGTTGTCCAGAACAAATTATCGGTAGAAAGGTTCCATCTGACCCTAGCTGCCGTGCACAATTACTAGTGCACATTAAAGGATAGCTGGAGAGACTATGTCACCCAGCTGGCCTCGGAACGCCTAGGGATCCCCCGGGAAGAGCTAGAAGAAGTGGCTGGGGAGAGGGAAGTCTGGGCTTCCCTGTTCAAGCTGCTACCCCCGCGACCCGACCCCGGATAAGCGATAGAAGACGGATGGGTGGCCATTAAAGGATATGTTTAATGTCAGGTCAAATCCTTCACTTCAAAGCCCTCCCCAGTCACCTCAGGTGTACCCCACGGATCTGTCCTCGGGCCCCTTCTCTTCATCATCTACCTCCTGCCTCTTGGTCATATCCTCCGCAAATTTAATATCCACTTCCACTACTTTGCTGATGACACCCAGCTCTACCTTTCCTGGAAGCCAGACTCCATTCTCCCACCCTCCTCCCTCACCTCTTGCCTCTCCGAACTCAAAACATGGTTCACAACAAACTTTCTTAAATTCTCATAAAACTGAAATCCTCCTCCTTGGCACCAAATCCACTTTATCTAAAGTAAACCGTTTCTCCCTCAGCATTGCTCCTCAGTGTCCCCCTCCCCTCAGGTTAAGAGTCTGGGCGTCATCCTTGATAGCATGCTCACCTTCCACTCACATATCAACCCCATCACCCGCACTGCTTATTTCCACCTCCGCAATATTAACAGACTTAGCCCTTCCCTCACCCCCCGCACCACTGCTATTCATGTCCACAGTCTTGTCACATCCCGCCTAGATTACTGCAACACTCTCCTCTTCGGCCTACCTCAAAAGTCCCTCCATAAAATTCAGCTGATTCAAAACGTCTCTGCTCGCATCATTACAAAAACACCCTCCCAGCAGCACATCACCCCCGTCCTTCAGCAGCTCCACTGGCTCCCTGTCCACTACCGCATCAACTACAAACTGCTCCTATATACATACATGGTCATCCACAACCTGGCCCCTCCCTACCTGTCCGACCTTCAGGTGCATACTCCCACTCGCTCCCTCAGATCCTCGTCCTCCCTCCGCTTGTCAGTGCCCCCTGCTTGCCTGAGCACCATGGGAGCCAGAGCCTTCAGTCGCGCTGCTCCAAAGCTCTGGAACAGTCTACCTCCGGACATCCAAAACTGTACACCTCTCTCCACTTTCAAGTCCCGTTTAAAGACACACCTGTTCAGGACTGCCTCCAACACTTAATTCTTCCATTTCCCATGTTTTGTGATTTTATGTCCTGTTTTTATATAATATTTATCTTACCTATTTTTATATTGTATTTCCTCATTGTCTGGACAGTGTCCTTGGGTGGCATGAAAGGCGCTTTTAAATAAAATGAATTATTATTATTATTATTATTATTATGTTGTGTGAGCTCTGTATAGCCATTTTTTTAGACGAAGAAAGTGCCGAGAGCCAACTATACGAAGCACGAAGAAGACAAGCAGGATTTCGGCAAAGGTTTAGCCCTTTATGGGTGTGAGCCCACAAGGTTTCTGTGTATTTTATGTTAAATCAATTGTCTTCATGGTTTTGTCTTTTATTTGGTTTGTAATGCCACTTCTTTGGATGTTTCATGTTTGTGGGACCAGATCTCACGGGTTGCCAGGAATTAAACCCTGTATTCTCAATTGGACTTCGTGTTGTCACTCATGCCGCATCCTGAGAATGCTACATAAACATTTTTGTTACGTGTTTTAACTCTGCCTATATTTCTGGGATCCAAACACCATTTGGTTCATTCCCGAACTTTGTCAAGTCCTGCTTAAATTTATATGTGAGAGTGCGGTAATTAATCTCATAGAGACATGGTATGATTCGAATTTTTGAGCAGTCCATACCTTCCATTGCACCACTCGTGGAGGCAGGTGGTGATGGGTCTTGGTCCATAAGGGTTCTATATCGAATTGATCCAGAGCAGCTGACAGTGCTGCCACAATCCTCTGATCGAGAGTTGCGCAAACCCTGCTGTTTTGAAAAGGCAATTACCTAGAAAGACAGATTACAGGAAAAAGTGACGTCATGTTAGTTTACTAAGGGAAAGTCAAAACCCACTCAGCACACCTCCACCTTTACAACCAAGATTCAGTGTTTCAATGCTTACTGGGTTCTCAGTGTCAGAAAATACTTGACAGAGGACCCCCACTATTTGGGGCAGCCCATGAATAGCAATAATCCATGTGTAATTGACAGCCATTGAAAGCACTGGCGGAGCAAAGTTTTTTTAAAGTCCTAACTTATAAAATACACTTCATAAACATACGAATGAATAAGTGTTGTCCATGAAAAACGATGAAAAATGGGGGAAAAGAACCCCCCCAAACAAACAAAAAAAATTATACATCTTGATTTAAATAGCAATTTCATAACAGCTAATACAACACATTGTACAACATAAAACCTCGACAATAATACAATCGTAACAACTCTTCCTACATACACCATGTTGTTAGAAGCAGTTACAGTATAGATGAAAGAGGAGACAATGAAAGTTTCTTTTCACCAATGGTTCAGAGACGTCATGATTTCAGCATGCATAACGTCACACACATTTGCTACAGGCTAAAGTTGAAAGTTAACAAGAAGCTGTCGCGTTCAATTAAAACCACAAGAGATTGGTTGAGGTCTTCTGTCGCACCTTCGTAAATCCGCTTAAATTCCAAGCGCCAACACTCAAATCCAAATACATAGCCACACTCCATGCCAACGCTCCTCTCTCCTCATCCTCAGCTCCACCAGCCGCACTAAGGCAGACTCTTTCAACAGTGCTGAGATATCCTCCGAGCAAAACAGGGCTGTGAAAAATGTTGCTCACCACAGGCACAAAAAAACACAAGCGCCCCGTGGCTGTCAAGTGGCAACAGTCAAATAGCGCCGACATTCCCCCATCAAAATCAGTGCTGGCACAGACATGCTGCCAGTAAGGCACAACCATCAAGCACAGGCCTCTCTCCTTTGACCAAGGCCAAAATGCTGAGAACAGCCCATAATGGTTCCCCACGAAGGACAACAAAGACCATATAGTAAAACAAATGACAAAAACAACAAAAAAAAAACAGCAGAGTTCCTGAAGACTACTTGAAGACAACAGCCAACTATGGTGCCATCTTGAGTAAAAATAAATAAATAAATAAAAATAAATACATTAAAAAATATATATTGAAAAAGTAATTGAAAAATAAACACAAATATGTGAAACAGGCTTCCAGTATGATGGCGTGCTAACAGGTTGGGTGTCCTGCTCCTCTTTAATATCTTACAAAATGTTCTACAATAAATTGAACAAGTGAACACTTGAAATGAACTGCAGGGTCACTAAAATACTCTGATGGCATCTGCGTTGGGCAAGCAGTGTAAAGGACAAGGGTAATCATCACAATCAAAAATTGAATTCACACAAACAAGACTGCGTGAAGTTACATCGAATTCTACCCTAATGGCAGAGGGTGAAGTTAGCCGGATGTTACGGGTAGCAAAGGTAATGGCGGCAGAGGATCCAAAAGCGAAGGAGACGGGGGAAGGATGGGTGCAGGGTCAAGTGGTCCGAGGAGGAAAATGTGCAGCCAGGCTGGGCAGGGAGGCAGGCACTGGAACAAGACAAACAAGAACAATTGAGTATGCACAAAAAATACAAAAATGGCAAGCGTGTGCAGAAGCAATGGCTACCACTCATAATGCAAGAATCATGTGGGACCTGCTTGCAGATCAGCAGAACTCTTATATGCAGGAGGTGATTGCTGATCAGCTGCAGGTGTGGGAGCTCCCTCTGGCCCAGCCTGGTAATTAAAGGGAAAAAGACACAAAAGGTCCCTGGAAATGGGCTCTCCAAAATAAAAGTGCAGAAGGGAGAGGGTCTGTGATGACACATCACACCAGAACTCTGATGAAAATGGTAATCCCCAGCCCATTCTTGAGGCCATCAAAGAATTAAGAGCAGAGTTTTGCAGGAGATTTGACGGTGATTGAAGGAGTGTGTAAAGCAATTGGTGAATCCTCCGAATGACTAAGGACACAAAGGTTTGCATCTCCGAGGCAGAGCACAATGGATAGCCTCGTGGCTACGGTTCCCAGCCTTGAAAATAAGAACAAGGTAAAGGAGGAAAAGCTCAAGGACCTTGATGCAGCCGACACAACCTAGAGCTGAACACGCTCAAGACGGTAGAGATGATCGTGGACTTCAGGAAACATCCTTTACCACAGCTGCCCCTCACACTATGCAACTGCCCTGTGTCAACCGTTGAGACCTTCAAGATCCTGGGAATCACTGTCTCCAGGACATAAAGTGGGAGGTCAACACCAACTCCATCCTGAAAAGGGCCCAGCAGAGGATGTACTTCCTGAGGCTGCTGAGGAAGCATGGCCTGCCACAGGAGGTGCTACGTCAGTTCTACACGGCAGTCATCGAATCAATCCTGTGTTCTTCCATCACGGTTTGGTTTGGGGCCGCCACAAAAAAGGACAAAATCCGACTTCAACGGCCAGTTAGGATGGCGGAAAAAATCATTGGCACCGCCCTACCCACTCTTGAGGACTTGCACACTGCAAGAACCAAGACAAGGGCACAGAAAATCCTACTGGACCCCTCGCACCCTGCCGACCACCTTTTCCAGCTACTCCCCTCAGGCAGGCACGACCGATCCATGCGCACCAAATCCAGCAGACACTTAAACAGCTTCTTCCCTCTAGCCATTAACTCCCTAAACAGTAACCCAAATATACCTGTATAGTGGCTCTTTGCAACTTTGCAATTTTGCACAACCCTGTGGAACAGCATCCTGTTATAGTCATTGTAGCTCCAGCTCTGTACTCACTTGGACCACTGTCACTGATCTATATTCCACAGCACCAGACACTTTAAAGCGCTCAAGGACATCTGCATAATTGCACACTTGTTGTACTACAAATACTGCTACTGGTCACTTTAAAATGGTTCAATGATTTTCTGCACCAACTGTACAACTGTTATAGTATTTTATTCTACCACTGATCACTTTTAGCTCTGCTTGAAACCTTGTACATTGTCTCACAGTTGTCACTGGGTGGTACCACCGCACAACAGTTCATTTACATTACGGAATGTCCTTCCATACTTATTTGTCATGTCCTTGTTTATGATGATACTTGTGCAGCGTGCTCTACCAGAGACAAATTCCTTGTGTGTTCTACATACTTGGCCAATAAAGATGATTCTGATTCTGATGCAAGATCCAGAAGGTCAAATCTTAGGCGAGTAAACCTCCCAGAAGGTGCAAAGGACACCAACGCCTGTGCTTTCCTCAAGACGTGGATGCCGGAAGGCATTGCTCTCCCAAATACGAGTTTGACTTTAGAAAGAGCTCATCAAATTAGATTGAGACCATTCTGACGTTCAGGAGTTGATGAGGAAATATGATATTCCTCTGAAACATTTTTTCAAATATCTTCAGTTAAAGAGTTTCATTGAGCAAAATAAATAACTAAATAAATAAAATTACAGGTCTTGGCCGCCCCTAACCAGGCTTGAGGAAATGATGACAAAGACTCCTTTTGGAAAGGGCATTGTCTCAGAATTTTATGACTTTTTAAAAGCCTCCTCAACAGAGTCTTCTGATTCCAACCTCACGGCATCGTAGAAAGGGTTCTGTCAGTCGTCATCTGTACCTGTGGGTAAAAAACAAAAAGCTTCGTCAGCGGTAGACAACCCTGAAGTCTCCGTGAAGACTC
>JAOYNJ010000099.1:0-10110 GCA_025770055.1 Hippocampus barbouri
TAAATTAAGATGGGATGGTATGATTTTCTAAAAGTGATAGGTTTAGTGGTCACTATTATAGGTGGTCCAGTTACCTTGATCCT
Source organism: Hippocampus barbouri (assembly GCA_025770055.1). Taxonomy (NCBI): domain Eukaryota; kingdom Metazoa; phylum Chordata; class Actinopteri; order Syngnathiformes; family Syngnathidae; genus Hippocampus; species Hippocampus barbouri. The sequence continues at coordinate 84 of JAOYNJ010000099.1, forward strand.
TAAATCTTTTACCGATAAACAAAAAGAACAAAAAGATGATATAAAACATCTTAATGAAGCTGTACAAAATTTAGCACTTTCTCAAGAAAATCTTAAAGGTGATAAAGTTAGTCATGAAGAGATGAGGGTAATATTAGCTGAAATGAAAGATGATATTAAGAACCATTTCAACAGTGCTTTTCTTGATCTCAGAGCTGATAGGGAAAATGAAAGAAAAGAGTACAGAGAAGACGTAAAAGAATTTAAAGAAGGTCTTAAAGAAGTTGAAGCTGAATTAAGACGAAGATTAAACGATTAATCCATAATAAGAGGAATAGATGGATGGATATAGTATTTTACTCATTCTTGTTCCTCTTATTTGGACAAAGAATGAATACAACCGATATTGCTTGGTGTGTTTGGCAAGTAATTTATGTAATAATTTTTAACTACTTCCAAGATTTTAGTGATCGTATAGTTTTGTACGATATAACGGTCATTATAAATTCTTGTTTAATATCTATGATGCTAATGCAATGCGATAACTTAATTGACAGATTGATAGTTTTATCAGGGTTAGCATTAAAGATATTAGAATATTTCCTAATCTCCTACGCGATATATATCCCTCAAGCTTTACCTTTCTATATGTTCTTATCTGAGAATTATCACATAAATTTATACACTTATTTCTTGCATAAAGAGATGAAAAATTATAAAATATATAATATGAGTTTAAAAGATTGGAGAGTATTTGTGATCCCTTGGTTGTTCACTATAATCTTTATGAGTAATTTTTAAAGGAGTTCCAAAAAATGGCAGATTATCCAGCTACTACTTATGAAGAAGCGGTTAATTTAACTATTAGTACATCAGGACAAATGCATGATGTTATTAATGGTGATGATGATGAAACTATTAAAGTAACCAGTGGTTCAATACCTTCCTTAAGGAAAGCAATAATTGATAACTTTTATTTCCTATCCCCTCTTGATTGGGTAGATGGGGAATTCGAAACCACTTTCAACCAACTACGTTCTTACGGTAATGCTTTATATACCGCTCCTGCTGCAAGAGATAACAATCCTGTGCAGATGACAGGCGATCCTGCTACAAATGATCAGTGGAGATTAGTATCTTTCTTCCAAGATACACCACAATATACTATATCTGATCTTGTAGAAAATGATCACTATTCTGCTAAATCAGTAGATTTTGTTACCTACACCACTGGGTATTATGAAGCAGGTGATGGTAGTATCATGTTCATCATCAAGACCGATGAAACAGATGAAGTCTCTTTATACCCTAGTGAATTGGATGGTTTTCATTTCACAGATGCAGCAGGTGTTAAATGGAAGATCCTTGCTAGTTCTTCTGCTTTTTATGATGGAACAACATCAAATACTTTAGGTTTCGGTTTTGGTGATCAAGGTCTAGGTAACTATTACTTCGATGCTTTCTCAAATACTTGGAAACTTGTAGCTGATTCTGTAGATATTAACACTGCTCTTACAGAGTTACAAAACGATGTAGATACCCAATTAACAGAGAATGCAGTAAATATTGAAGGTGTTGGTAAACAGATTGATGATTTATCAGAAGATGTTGATGAAAAAGTTGAAGAAGTAAACACTACAATTAATAATCTATCAGATGAAGTAGATCAGAAATTTGTAGAAGTAAATACTACCATCGACAATCTATCCGATGAAGTAGATCAGAAATTTGAAGAAGTCAATGGAACAATTGATGAATTAGAAGTAGATATTGCTGCGAAAATTGATGGGGTTCAAGATGATATTGTTGGTTACCTAACAGGTGATGATGAAAATTCTCCTGAAGATGTACTATGGTATGCAGGTGATGACGATTCAGAAGATAGTTTTGTAGGTAATGTAACAATTACTTCTGCATATAATGAGAATGATTATGCACAAACAAAACAGATCAATATCTTAGGGTCTAGAGTAGATGATAATGAAGCTTATATAGTTCAAGTAGCAGCAACTTCTGCATCTGAGGATGAAGCTCTTGCACAACTTATTACTGAACTAACAGCTTCTTTAGCAGAAACCAATGCAAGTATTGTAGAAGAGTCTACAGTTAGAGCTACAGAAGATGAAGCATTAGCGTCCCAAATAGCAGCTTTAGAAGCGATCAATACAGATGGTGCATTAGCTTATATTTTAGAGGAACAAGAAGCTCGTGTTGCCGCTGACGAAGCCCTAGCCACTAGTATCGCTGCACTTCAAACTGAGGTGGATGGTAATACTGCTGATATACTAACTGAGCAAACCGCTCGTGTAGATGCTGATGAAGCTCTAGCAAGTGATATTACTTTATTGCAATCTTCTTTCGATGGAGTACAAGAAGGTATCGATGCTAATACCGCTTCTATTTTAAGTGAAGCTTCTACAAGGGCATCAGAAGACGAAGCTTTATCGTCTAGGATCACTGCACTTAACTCTAATGTTAATGATAACTCTTCTGCAATATTAGAAGAAGAAACTGCAAGAACTACTGCTGATGAAGCTCTAGCATCCTCCATTACAGCTTTAACTGCTACAGTAGAGAGTAATTCGGGAGACCTATCCTCATTAGAAGCAGATCTTGTTGCAGAACAAACAGCTCGTGCAGATGCTGATGAAGCATTATCATCTAGTTTAACTACATTATCTGCTTCTGTGACTACTAATACAGAAAATATTTCCACTAACGCAGCAGATATCCTATCTGAACAAGAAGCGCGCGCTAATGCAGATGAAGCTATTGCCTCAGATATTACCGCCCTTCAAACCAGTGTTGGTGAAAATGAAGCAGCTATTCTTTCGGAACAAGAAGCTCGTACTACTGCGGATGAAGCTATTGCTTCTGATTTATCAGCTTTGACTACTACAGTTGATCAAAATACTGCTGATATTTTATCGGAACAGACAGCTAGAGCGGATGCTGATGAAGCATTGTCTACAAGTCTAACTACTTTAACGGCCACGGTCAATACTAATACTCAAGATATTGCTACTAATTCTGCAAGTATTACTACAGAACAGCAAGCTCGTGCAGATGCTGATGAAGCGTTAGCTTCTGATATCACAGTTTTACAATCAGATGTTGCAGATAATTCTTCTGCGATCACTACAGAGATTACTACCCGTGCAAATGCAGATGAAGCTTTATCACAAAGAATTGATTCTCTTAATGCAGTAAGTAGTGACGAAGTAGAAGCTCTTATTTTAGCAGAGCAAACTGCAAGAACAAGTGCAGATGAAGCTTTAGGTGAAGACCTTGATTCTGTTGCACTTGATACTTTTGGATACCTAACAGGGGATGATAGTTCAGTAGATGACCTTTACTTATGGTACACAGGTGATGAAGATACCGAAGAAACTAATGTAGGTACGGCTTCCACTACTTCTGCTTACAATGCAAGTACTTATGCTTTAGCTAAAAGTATTTATACATTGAGTGTTGATGTTGGTGAGAATAATGCTACAATTTACCAAGAATTAATAGCATTAGCTACAGAGGATGAAGCATTAGCTAGTTCTTTACAAGTACTTTCTACTACAGTAGGAGAAAACAGTGCTGCTATTACACAAGAAACTCTAGCTAGAACTACCGCTGATGAAGCTATTGCTTCTGATATTGAAGTAATACAGTCTGATGTTGATAGTAATTCAGCAGCTATAACCAGTGAAGCTACTACAAGAGCTACAGAGGATGAAGCCCTATCTGCGAGGATTGATACACTTTCTGCAAGTGTTACTGATTTGGATGGAGATATTTCTACTGTATCAGCAGATCTTGTTACAGAGCAAGGAGTCAGAGCTTCGGAAGATGAAGCATTAGCTTCTTTGATCACAGCTTTAACTTCTACTGTAGAAGGTAACACACAAGATATAGATAGTAATACAACAAGTATAACTACTGTAGCTTCTGACCTAGTTTCAGAACAAACGGCTAGATCTGTTGCTGATGAAGCTTTAGCTTCTGATATAACTTCACTACAAGCTAGTGTAGAAACAATAGAGACAGATGTCAACACTAATGAGACCTCTATCCAAACAGTGGCTGCGGATTTATCTACTGAGCAAACTGCAAGAGCAAATGGAGATCAAGCTTTATCTTCTCAAATAACGAATTTATCTTCTACAGTAACAACCCAGTCAGGTAGTATTGAAAATTTAGAGAGTGACGTTTCTGGATTACAAACAGATTTAGGCACACTCGATGGCACGGTATCTACTTTAAGTGCAGATTTAACAACTGAACAAACAGCTCGTGCAAATGGTGATGCTGCTCTTTCACAAAGTATTGAAACTCTCTCTACAACAGTTACTAATAACTATACGGAGCTAGAAAGTAGTATAACCACTACTCAACAGTCCCTTGCAACACTTGATGGAGAATTATCTGCTACTTACGGTGTTGTTACTGAAGTAAGAAATGATAATTTAGTTGTACAAACAGGTTTCAGTCTAGGAGCTGCAATTGGTGAAGACGGTAATGCTCAATCAGAATTTTTGATACTAGCGGATACTGTAGGTTTCCTTACTTCACTTAATGGTGATATACATCAACCTTTTGTTTTTGATGTGGTTAACGATACAGCTTATCTTAATACAGCTATAATCGGAGAAGCTACAATAGATTTTGCTAAAATCTCTGATACATTACAATCTACTAACTTTTCTGATGGTTCTACAGGTTGGGCAATATTCAAGGATGGTAATGCAGAATTTAATGATGTAACAGTGAGAGGGGATATAACAGCCTCTTCTTTAAGTTTCACATCTGACGATGTTATCCCTACAGAGATTAATAACTCAAATATAGTTTTGGGTGGCGTTAACAGGTTAAGTGGTACAAAAGAAGGGACAGAAGAATCTCAAAATCTTAACGGTGATACTTATTTAGATTTTGCTGTTTACTATGGTGAATCCCCTTCTACAGGGTACTTAGATTTAATTAACTATCAAGGGACAGATACCAGTGGTGCTACCGAGTTTGTTCTTTCTTTTTATGCTAAATCTAATGTAGAAGATGCAAGATTACAACATTACTTCTACAACCCTAACAATACTTTAACTGCGGAATCTAATTTAGGGTCTAGTACAAATAGTAATGGTTTAATAAGTACCTCTTTATCTACAGAGTGGGAGCGGTATGAAGTTAAGTGGACAACAGGAGAAGCTGACACTAAGAATGTGTTGTTTAGGCTTAATAGCTCCAACAATACGACAGGCACAGAATTTTATATTTGCGGTGTGAAATTTGAAGTGGGTACAAAGTCTACTGCTTGGAGTCCTTCTTTAGAAGATGTAGATGATGCTGCACAATCTTATGCTGACACAGCGGAAAGTAATGCCACATCCTATACAGAAAATAGAATATACCCTGATCAATCTAGTATCCAGATCAAGTCTAGCAACTATTCTTCTGGGTCTACAGGATGGGCTATTGACAATGATGGTGATGCTGAATTCAATAACGCAACTGTACGTGGTACAATTTATGCTACAGATGGTGAATTTTCAGGAGATTTATATGCAGATAGTTTAACCTTCAATGGGGCGATACCTTCTTCTATTGATAATAGCAATATTACTACAGATAGTATTGGTGCAGCAACTCAAACTGAATTAACTAGTTCGATTGCTGATGCAGAAACTTATGCTGAATCTGTAGCAGTTTACAATACAAATCCTAACCTATTGCCTGTACAATATACTCAATTTGATTCTACGAATATGGTGGATTTCTTTGAGGGTGGTGGGGCATCTGGGAATTTAAGTATTAATACCTCTCAGATTAATGGTGATAATTTAGGTATAAATTCTTTAGCTATTGATTTATCAAGCACCACAGATGATGGTTGGATCGTTTTTGGAAGTAGTATATCTGATTATAACTTCAGTGTTCCCGCAGGAACAAACTTACGCTGCTCTGCTTATGTCTATTGTGAGAACGCAGGTAATATAGTCCTCTACGTAAGAACATCTGATGGTACTTGGAATGCTTCTGTTAGGGCAATTACAGCAGGTTCGTGGCAAAGAGTTTATGGTACTGTAAATAAAACTGCATCCTCCGCAGGTTTAGCTGTTTTCCGTATGGATAGCCGTATAGATAATTCAATCTTGTATATTACTAAACCCCAAGTTGAAGTTCTATACTCAGAATTCACTGAACCTTCTTCTTGGAAAGTTGGTGTAGGTAGTTCAACGTACTATGCTGATCAGGTAGCAAATCAAGCACTTGAAGATGCAAACACTTATGTGGAAGGTCGTATCTATCCTAACCAAGATAGTATTCAGATACAATCAGATGATTACAGTAGTGGTTCTTCTGGATGGGCTATTGATAAAGATGGTAACTCTGAGTTCAATAATACTACAGTGAGAGGTACAATTTACGCAACAGATGGTGAGTTTTCAGGGGATCTATATGCAGATAGCTTAACATTTAATGGTGTAATACCTTCTTCTATCAACAACAGTAATATTACCACCACCTCTTTAGGTGCAGCTACTAAAACTGAATTAGAAGATGGTGTAACAGAGGCTCTAGATTATACCGATGAAGTGTCATCTTACGTAGCTAATATTAACCTGTTACCTGCTAGATACCAAAACGCATCTACTAATATACCTGTGTTTTTGAAAACAGGTGGTAGCGGTTTCTCTGCTTATGGTTGGTCGGAAGAACCCGTTGGCGGAGATAATTTAGGTATTAACGCTCTATATATTGAAAAATCTTCCAGTTCAGAAGGTTACGTAGGTTTTGGTACAAGTTGGTCAGATTATAATATGACTATACCTTACAATACAAACCTTATTGTAAGTGCTCATATGTATTGTGATTCTACTACTAATGTTCAAATATACATTAGGACAGAAGAAGGGGATTACATTGCGGGTACTACTACCTTAACCGGAGGAACTTGGAGCAAGGTATCAAAAGTTATTAACTTATCTAGTGCCTCATCAGGGAAAGGACTTCTTCGTATTGATAATGAAAGTAGTGGCGATACCCTCTATATTAACAATATACAAGTAGAGGCACAGGTAGGTAGTATCACTACACCTTCTCCTTATAAAGCCTCAGGAGCTGTCTACCCTAACCAAGATAGCTTACAGATTTCTTCTGCAAGCTATGAAAGTGGTTTAACAGGATGGGCTATCGACTCTGATGGTAACTCTGAGTTTAATAATACAACAGTAAGAGGTACGGTTCATGCAAGTTCTGGTACTTTCACCGGATTGATCACTGGTTCTGTTATTTACGGGGGTGTTATCTATGGTGCGGATATATCTACTTCTACGGAAATAGGTGTCCAAGCTAACCCTTATTACCCAGACCCTTTAGGTAGTGATCTTTACTATTATGAAAGTTTTGATAATGAAATTCTTGTTAAGGGATCAGAAACCGTAACTTATGATCAAACCTTTACTTATAACCCACGTACAGGTTCAAACTCCGTCATATGGACTCCACCTATCACTAACGTTTTCGATAATGAAGATGGTGGTAGTAGTGGGAATATTACTATGCAAAGGAGTAGTTTTCCTAAAATACCCGCAGGGGCGTTTAATCTTACAACCAATGAACCGATGCTAAGATCGGGGTCTAAAGAGTATGCTAATTTTTATATTAGGGTTATTGACCGTGTTACAGGCGATACAAAAATAGAAGTGTCTGAGTTAGGTGTGAATGTTTTACATAGGAGTAATGCGTGGAGTATGGCATGTGCAGGGATCACCTTTAATTGGACTTCTACTCAAGGTGGTAAGAAAATAAGGATCTATATGACAAATGAGGAAGGTACTTGGGGGGATATTTCTGATGAAGATACTTGGGGTTACTTCCAGTTTGAGATAGAATGGACAAATAATCCTTATGGATTTTGTACTCAAACTATGACTGTCAATTTAGATAACAACAACCCCACCGTATAGTGGGGTTAGTTTACCAAAGAGGATATTTATGATTAAGAAAAGAAATTTTGGTTATACAGACAAAAATGGTGATAAGCAAACAGATATTGAAATATACTCCGAAGATACAGAGTATTATGAAAAGTTAGTTAAAGCTAAAAATACCTTCTATGAAACTGAAAAGATTAGAGAAAGAGAGTGGAGAAATCTAGCCTTAACAGAGTGTGATTGGATGTTATTACCTGATGCCACATTCAATGGGGAATTAGTCTCAGGATCAGAATATGAAACTGAAATAAAAGAGTACAGGGCAAAATTAAGGGAATACAACCTAACTACTGACAGTAGACCGGAAAAACCTTCTTGGTTCTCTTGATTATCTTTATTGCACCTAACCTCTTAAAATGTTATAATAATGAATAACATTGATAACTTAAAAGTGTACCCTTAATTGGGTACTCTTTATTTTTAATAAGGATAACATTTTGAATAATATTAAACAACACCTTCATGAAGTTTTTATGGCAAACGAAGGTAATCGTCTTACCAAAGAATTAATTGTAGGTATCGAAGCTCGTATCGATCTTATCTTACGTCAACTTGTCCAAGAAGTAAAAGACAAAGAAGAGAATAACAAAGAGGCACAATAATGGCAACAGATTTATCTTTGTATGAGGTAGATCTAACAACCAGCCAACCTAATAATAGGTCAGGGGAAAGTGCAAGATCTGCTTTCACTAAATATAATGACTTATTGGATGTAGTTGGTGGGTGGGATCAAGGTACATACCTCAGTACCACAGAACCTTCTGAACCTTTTGCTTACCAAGAATGGTTAAATACTTCAGAAGGTATTATTTATAGAAGAAATAGTGCTAATACTGCTTGGAATGAGATAGGTAGTTATGAATATACTTTAGGTACAGCAGCAGGGTACGATTATTCAGATACCCCAACAGAGAATGTAATACCTACTGTAAATAGTGACGGGGAACTATCACCTCAATGGTTCGATTTTTCAATATGGGATAAAAAACCTGAAGTATTTATACCATTTAATGATGGTCTTCGTATTGAAAACGGTTACGGTACAAATGAAACTATAACGGTAGATAGTGTAGATTATGACTTACCTACTAAGAGTGTAGATTTTACTTGTTCAACAGGTAGGTATTATATTAACAAATCAGGTTTAATTGATTATGCTGATGTAGATGAACCAGCTATTACTAGTGGTGGGGTTTTGTTACATAGTTCTATAACTAATTATCTCAGGTCTTCTGATGACGTTTCCGATGAAACTTATTGGGTAAACAATGTTGATGTAACATATGGTGCAGTGGATAACGGATTAGGTATAGGTCTAATAAAAGTAATACCTACATCTTCTGGTACTACCCCTTTATTAAGACAGGCTAGAACCACCTCCACTGAATTAGAAACAACTTTAAGTTTTTACGGTAAAAAGTCTGATGAAATATCAACAATAAGAGTGTATATAAGAGAAAATGAAAATGATTACAGGGTAACTCAAAATATCAACATACAAACTGGGGAACTTGGTGCTAGTCAAGGTATAGGCGGTGCGTCAATTGATAATGTAACATATCAGTCCTATGGAGATTACTTTAGAGTGGTATTAAATTGCACTCTGGTTAATACTAGCAGGACAAATACTCAAGCTATAATTGATTTCCTTGATGACAACTCTCTAAATGAAACATCGCCAACATACTACTCAGGTAATGACTCTGACGGGTTGAGTTTAGGTGGTTTTGATCTGTGGTCGGGTCATTATGATTTACCTTTGCATATACAAACAACTACAGATGCTTCAACTATTACCTCAACAACATGTACCGTTCCCGTTGGGAACAATATGCCAGCAGCAGGTGAGAGTTTTACAATTGTTTGTGATGTTGATGATGTGTCCGGCACAGGTTTCGATAAAATAATGTATGTGGGAGATTCAACAAATAGCCTATTTTTAAGTTACTACAACAATGGCACTGTTTACGCATCCATGTATACAGATAGTGGGTATTACTCAACACCTCTTACTAGCATGAGTGAAAGTTTTCAAAGGTTAGTTATAGTTTATGATGGCAGTA
>JAOYNJ010000100.1:0-10105 GCA_025770055.1 Hippocampus barbouri
TAAATGAAACTATCACTGATTAAAAAAGAACTACCTATCACGCTTGAGACTTCTGAAGGTGACGTTGATTTAGTTATCACTAAGTTCACCTTGGCCGACAGTAAGGTACGATCTCAATTGATTTCGGATTACTTCGAGAATGATAAACTCAGCAATCTTGAAAAATACAACGGTATTCAAGTTGCAAGACTGATGAGTTCAGTCAAATTGCAAGAGACCTTAGATTACTACTGGAAAGGATCAGTACAAGACTTTGTTGATGAAGACTACCCAGAAGAAATCATCACGGCTATTGTCAATGAGGTGAATAAGATCAACCCTCAAGTCTTTTCACAAGACGAAAATGACAAGCCACTTGACGCAAAAAAAAAGAAATCCTAAGCGATGGATTTGAACTACTCATAAAAAGAGTATGTCAAGAACTATCACGTCCAAGGTTTGAAGTGCTTCAATGGCCTGAAGAAGAACTCGAATATTGGGCGTGTTATTATTCAATCGACGCCAATAAAGACCAACCAATTAGACCTGAACCAACCGTAAAAGAAGCTAAAGCGTCACTTAAAGATCTCATGAGGTAAGCACGATGGCTAAGACTAGATTTACGGCAGAAACAACCGGCCTTTCCGATTTCATTTCCGACTTAGGTGTTCTCACCGACGAATTCCCTATCTACACTAAACAAGCCACTGAAGCTCAATTGAAAGTCGCTGAACAAGCGGTGAAAGACAATTGGGTTAGTCTAGCTGGTGGTAAAACCGGTGACTTTGTTTACGACTCCATTGGTTATAATATCGAGTATGGTGCTAATGGTACTGATGTTGTCGGTATGGTCGGTGTATTCCATATAGACTCAGTAGCTGCAAAACATGATAGAGTTCAGGTTGAAGGTGGTAAGAAACCGCTTAGGGCCTCGCAAATAGCGTATTGGGTTGAGTTTGGTACCCAAAGACTAAAGTCAGGTCAGCGCAAGGTTAAAAACGTGGAGTACCCGGAGGAAGAACTAGCAACCGCGGTCACAGGTAAGCCATTCTTAACTAACGCTGGTTATGCTACTATCAATGAGCAGCAAGTCGCGTTCATGAATGAAATGGAAACACTAATCGATAGGTTGATGAAATGAGTGAATTACGAGTCGTTGGCTTAAAGTTTGAGGTCGAAACTGAAGCCGGTAAAACAAAAATAGTGCAAATGCGTCGAGCGCTGTCTGACGCAGAATCAACCGTTGAAATGCTCAATAAGACATTAGGTGACAATGTCAAAGTGAGTACTGAAAAGGTCCAAACAGACAAAGAAGTCGCGGCCCAAGCTCGCCTGTTGATCACACAGCAAGAACGCCAACGTAAGAAGGTTGAGCAGGTTGTTAGTCAGTACACTCTGTTGAATAAGACGATTAAAGAGTACGGTGACGACTCTGAGGTCGTCAACGCAATCGTCCGACTCGGCGCGAACGCTACTGAGGAACAACGCAAAGAAGTCGCGGCATTGGTTACTCAATACCAAGCGCTTAGAAATAGCGGTGATGTTGCTGGGTCCAGTATGCGTAACATGCGCGGTATCGCTCAAAACCTTGGTTGGCAGTTACAAGACGTCGTCGTTCAGGCTCAAATGGGTACTGACGCGTTTATCATCTTGTCGCAACAAGGTTCTCAGTTTGCTGCTGCTTTCGGACCCATAGGTGCGATTGTGGGTGCGGGTATTGCGATTGCCGGTGCTGCAATGCCAGCGTTGATTGATTACCTGTCTGATGCTGAAAGTGGTACCGATGATCTTAAAGAAGCGTCAGAGAGACTTAATGATGTATTCAACACCGGTACATACACCGTCAGTGGTTTTAGTGACGAACTGCAGCGATTGTTTGAGATTGATAGTCATTTAGCTGAACTTAAGTTACTCAATGCAATGTTAGACGCTGAGCAGGTAATGCAACAGTCCGCTGATGACATTAAGGAAGTGTCTTCCCAATTATCTGAACTAGGTGAAGGTTTCAGGTGGTCAGGAAGTCGTGCTGAGGCATGGGAAAGTGACTTGAATGACGTTGCTAAATCTCTAGGTATCAATGTCGAACAGGTTAAGTCGTTAGAGACTGCCTATAAATACCTCAACAATACAGGTGATCCTGAAAAGTTAGTCACTGTCATGAAAGACATTGCACTCAATACACCTGGTGCTAGTGATGAACTGAAAAGATTAGCCTTGCAAGTTTCTGAATCAGGTATTGCGGCAACCCAAGCACAGGACAAGTTAGATAGAATTAAAAAATTAATGGATGGTGGTTTAACATCATCTACCGTTGGTTTAACTGATGCTATGATCGATGAGATTGACGCTTGGGCAGATAAGACATTGGCGTTGGATCAAAACGAGCGTGAGCAAGCATTGTGGAACGCAACTTTAAGTGACGGTGTCAAGGTTGGAACCAAAGAATATGAAGTTCTAGTCAAGTCAATTAACACTTATTACGACCGAAAGGACGCAATAGAGCAAGCTACAGAAGCACAGAAAAAGGCAATTGAAGCTGAGAAGGAAGCCAACAGTTTACGTGATGCCATTTACGATGACATAGACTCGTGGACTGAGAAGGCTTTAGCTATTGGTGTTTCAGCAAGGAACCAGGCTATAAATAACGCTGTGATCAAAGAGGGTGTTACTGAAGGTAGTAAAGAGTACCAACTATTGGTTAATAGCATCAACGCATACTACGACCGGAAGGAAGCACACGAAAAACTCACTGAAGCTCAGGAAGCTGCGAAGAAAGCTGAGAAAGACTTGTTGGATGCACAAGAAAAAGCTCGACAATCTGTTGCTAAGATAATCGATAGTTACACACTTAAAACTCAAGGGTTGGGACTTGACGCCAAACAAATTGCTATAAATACAGCAATGTCTAACCTGTCAGCTAATGCCACTGATGTTGAGCGTCAAGCTGTTGAGAATGTCATTAGTGCTTATTACGAACGTAAAGCGATAGTTGATGCGAATACTCAAGCCGACAAAGACGCACTTCAAGCCAAAGAGGATTTGGAAAAGTTCCTGTCTGAAATGGAAAAATCACTTGTTACCGGTCAGTCGTCAGGTGATCCAGTCATTGATGAGCAAACAAAACACAACGCCACACTGAAGCAATTATACGAGGAACGTGCGGCACTAGATGAAAACGATTATAAAAATCGACAACGAATCGATAACTTGGTTGAGGCCGAAAGTGAAAGACACAAACAGGCTTTGATTGATGCTCAGTTTGAACTTGCCAGCAATCAGGTCAGTGTACTAGGTAATACGGCCAGTTTCATGACGTCACTTACTGACGAGTTGAGTACCGGGGCTGAGGACGTTGCCGCAGCAATGGAAAACATGAACGGTGTCCAACAAACCATGTTTATCATTAGTCGTGCTATCGCGGCTGCTGAGGCCGTCATCAACGGTATTAGCTTAGGTATGAAGTTAGCTGAAATGTTCCCTACTGCAGCACCCGCGATGATAACTGCAGGTACGTCGTTGGGTGCTGCTAGTGCCGGTGCGATCATGGGGACCACTTTTGCCGGTGCGTTCGACGACGGTGGTTATATCCCGTCTGGTTCAACCGGTATTGTTGCTGAGTATGGTGACGAATTGGTTAACGGTCAGCTTGTCACAGGTCCAGCCAGAGTGACTAGCCGTGAGGATACTGCTAAGATGATGAATCAAGGTATGAACGTCACGGTTAACAATAATGCGTCAGGTGTCGAACATACCGTCAATCAAATTGATGAGAACACCATTGAGATTATTGCCAATAAGGTTTTCAGTAACAACATTGACAAGGGTGTTGCTGGTGTTCTCAGCCGTAAGGGTAGTAAGGCTGACAAGGCCATGAGGTCTAGCTATCAAGGTGGAGCGAGGAAATATTAATGGCTACTAAAGGTGATATAAGTAATCTTGACCAACTTGTTTTCGGTGGTGATCCTATGGTCCCACTGATTTCAGGGTTCTCAAGATCTCGACGTACCGGCATTATACAGAATACAGTTGAAGCCGGTCGAACCAGGCAACGTAAGAAATTCTACGGTAACTGCTATCAGGCCGAAGCCACTTTCTACCTGGAAACCAAACAAGAACAAGATTTCATTAAGATTTTCTTTGAGCGAAATGAAGGTAAGACATTTGTTTGCTACCTGAGTGCCGACAGACCTATCGTTGAACCATACACGGTGCGCGTCATCTCTGAGTGGGAAGACGGTTACGTAAGTCAGAAAGACGGTATCATGACTGTCACCTTGGAAATTGACAGTGTCAGAGATTCGTCGCTAGATGATACTTTATTTGAACTCTATCAAACCAACGGTAACAACGTTTATGACAACGACAACGTTGGTGGTCAGATTTCCAATAACATCAAGTATGACTTGCTATCAGGTTACACATTCTCGCGTGATTCTACCTTATGGGTCGTTAATGACGACGGTAGTATCTCACCGTTGGCCATTGATGAACCTGTTGTTAACTCTCGCGGTGTTTGGACACATGACAACTATGCTGCTTATTGTAACAACGTTTCCGGGTCCACACTTAACGGTGCTACGGATACTGACGTCGTGGTTGTAACTAATGAGTTAGCACCTGACGGTGAAACTTACTGGTGTTACATCGCTAACAATGACGACGGTGAATTCACTTATTTCACTGAAAGTGGTCAATTTATCGTCGGTGATAAACTCACTTTCTCAGTTTTCGTCAAGAAAAACACTGGGTTGGTTTACTTGCATTTAGGTGGTGATTTCTCAGACCGTGACACACCTCGGACCGTATTTTTTGACAGTGACACCGGTGGGATCTCAAGTACGTTAGATGAGAAAGGTGTGATTGAGTACGACGACTGTTACCGTATATACGTTGAGTTTGAATACTATGACTCATTAGGTCTCTACGGTGATGGCACTTTCTCATTCTCAGCACCTACTTTCGAACGTAGTGCAATGATATGGGGTGCTAACGTGACTAATGGTGCACGAGGGGTGATGCCTCACGTCATCAAGAATGGTTCAGGTAATACCGCTATTAATGCCGCTACAATCATGCAAAGTCAGTCACAGAAACTACCGTCTCAAGGTGTGTCGTGGACATACGTTACTAAGGTTCACACTCCACGATTGGGTGACACTCGATCATTGCTTGATGTCGTTGGTGATGACGGTTTTGATGGGTTCTTTGTCAATACCGGTGGGTACCTGTACTTCAGACTTGAAGATAGTAACTTGCTGATTGGTAGACTAGATGACAGTGATACTCAAACCATTATCATTTCTTACGACAGTGAAGATCAAGAGGTTAAACGACGGATTAACAATGGTAACGTAGTTACTTATTCTGATGTTGGCGATGTTTTGATACCTAGTACGAGTTCTGTTTATTTAGGTAGTGTTTTAGGCACAACCTGGTTCTTAGACGGTCAGATAGAGGTTGCTGAGTTTTATCACAAGTCAATGACTGACGATGAAATATACGAGTTAGAGGTGTAACATGATCACCGATGATGATTTACGTGAAATATACGCGAACGCACCCGTTGAGAAAGACACGTTCGAGGTGATCAGCATAACAGCACCTTGGTTTGAAAATACTTACTATTTGCAAAACATGATGACTGACACCGTCACAGTGACACTTGAAGATGGTGTCACTGAGGTTGATGCTATTTACGCACCTATGAGTATTGGCCAGGCCAGTAGTAACGACGATATGTCCTACACTCGGGACATCACCATTGAACAAGTCAATGACGCTATTGCCACTGAGATATTGAACAGAGACCCATCATTACGTCAACAGGTGACGATTCAGACACGAGGTTATGTGATGTATCGTGATGGGTCAATTTCATCGCTTAAAACGCCAGTCGTTAGCACTGAAGTGACTAAGATCATACGTAACGCGAGAGGTGCCACAATAACCACGTCAGCGAAACCGGTGAACCGGACTACTACCGGTGAGATTGCAACGACAAAACGCGTACCAATGCTGTTGGGTTTCTCATGAAGTTGGTCGGCAAACACTACCACGAGCGCGATTACAATTGCGCTCACTTTGTCTCTGAGTGGTATAAGGAAAACCTCAACATTGACATACCAGTCGAGAACGAGTTTTCAAGGTCGTTCGTCGTGTGGATGCGTCGCAATTTTGAATCTGTTGCGATCCCGAAAGATAATGACTTGGTTCTGATGGTGAGTAATCGCGGATACTATCATGTGGGTGTGTGGCATAATTACGGTGTGTGGCATAATTACGGGATAGCCAATAAAAACGGCTCGGTTATTAAGTCGACATTAGGTACTATAAAATCAAATTACGTTAAGGTGAGTTATCACAGATGGTCGAAGTAAAATATTTCAAAGATGCTACCGTTAAAGATCACGAGTCTTACACTGTACCTAGACTTGCTGACTTTCTTAAATCCGATTTCTCTAAAGACGAACTGGTTAATATGCGGTTTTACCACACCGACACATTAGGTCGAGAAATTGACACTGAAGACGGGTCATTCATTGACATTGATGAAGGTGTCATTGTGGTTATCGATGTCCGGTCGGTGCCGGGTGACGCAATTACAATATACGTCGCGGTCGCGGTGATCTCGGCATTGGTTGCAATAGCTCTGATGCCCGATGTACCGACTGTAAAAACCAGCGACAGTAGTGTCGCAGCAACAAAGAGTCTCAGTGAAAGTAGTAACGAGGCCCGTATTGGTGAGCGCATTGACGACATTTTTGGTACTGTCACCTACCACACACCGCCACTATGGCAGGTACCATACAGAATCGGTGTTAACGACCGTGAAGTTGAAGTGTTGCTTTGCTGTATCGGTCGCGGCAAATATGACATCGACCTCAACAATGTTAGAGATGGTGACAGTCCGATTATAAACATCCCTAATAGTCGTGTGGATATTTACGAACCTGGTACTCACCCAGGTAAAGGTTCACCGGCTCAGCAAATTGGTTCTGGGATCACTCAACCAATAGGTATCTATCGTGAGAGTAATGACCTTGACGCTACTGAGTTACTACCACCCAATGTCTTGAGTATTGATGAGGCCGGTGAGTGGACTTTTGAGCAAGACGACACTGTTACCGACCCGACCGGGGCAGGTCGAGACTATACCACGTTGACTTTGACCAACTATGAAGATATTGACATTGACCTACAAGACTACTTCGCGATTGGTTCTACACTGACACTTGTTGATGCTCACATATGGCCCCAGAATCCAACCACAATGGAATTACTACCACGTGAGGACTTGGTTACTGAAGTTGATACAATTACCGCAGAATACGTCAGTTGGGCGTTTTTTAACGCTGGTGGTGATATGTCCGGTGACTATGAGATTGTTGAGGTTACTGAGAACACCATTAGTGTATTTGGTGATAACGGTGCAGTCACTGGTATTTACAACCTTGAAAGTGATGTATTTCAACGTGTCTCGTATTATAACGACACTGAAGGTCAGACGGTGCAGGTTGTATTTAAAACCGGTGGTGATGACTTTGACGGTTATTTTACTGACTGGAGCACTTATTCTGTCGGAGGTGGTTACAGTGCTTACGAAGGTTCAAACCCTCTTACTGTGATTGAAACGTTTGATATTTACGTCGACGTTGGTCAGTCTTTCAGTAATATAGTGGGGCCATTTGAATTGCCTGACTTTACAGAAAAAGCATTGGTTAATTTGTCATCGTCTAATGGTTTCTACAACGTTTACAAAGGTAACAACAAAGAAGTTGACGCTGTTGTCAGAATTATTGTTGAAGAACTCGACAGTGACGGTGATCCGACCGGTAACACCGACATCACTGAGGTCGATTATTCGTCGTATAGTGGGACAGTAACCACGTCAGTTTATCGCACCTATGAGATAGATATACCTTATGACTACTGTCGGATTTATGCTCGACGTTTGACGAGTAGGGTTCTTGGTACCAATTGGTCTAACGTCGACAGGATTGAATGGACCAGACTTTACACTTATGTTGATGTCGATGCTGCTAATCTTGATTTAGGTGATGTCACCCTCGCTTACGTTTACATACAGAATAACAGTCAATCACGGTTAACTAAGACTCGGCAATTTAACTTAGACGTCACCCGCAAGATCACACCGGCTACAATTGACAGTGAGACCGGTGAGGTTGTACTAGGTGAGGCTGAATCTTACGCGACTAGTAACTTTGACCAAATAATGATACATACAGCACTTGACCCGTATTGTGGCCGCCTGTCTCTCAGTAACATCAATGCTTACGGGTTTATCACATTGCGTCAGACTATCCTTGATTATTTTTACAACAATGATGATGGGTACGACGGTGACATGATTAAGTTTGGTTATGACTTCGACGACAGTCAAATTGCGTTCGATGATATGTTCACTACCATTTGTGACGTGGTCAATTGCGTCCCATATGTCCAAAACGGTATTTACGATGCGTTCTTTGAGGGGTTGCAAGACACGTCAACAATGCAAATTACCCATCGTAATAAGTTACCGGACAGTGAGACCTGTGAAGACGTATTCGAATCGAATTACGACGGTATTGAGTTAACCTATCGCAACAACGAGACCGGTGTCAGTGATACGATATACGTCCCTGACGATGGAAGTGCTACCAATATGGAAACAATCACACTGTCAGGTTGTACTACTGAAATACAAGCGTACAGAAAAGCACTGAGACTCTACAACAAACAAGTGTACCACACTCGAACTGTTGAATTTGACGTCGACGAGATCGGGCGTATGATCGTACCTGGTTCAAGAATTGATTCACCTGACGGTACCCGGTTTTATTATCATGAAGGTGACACTGACGGTTATCGAGTCTATGACGGTGAGGTTGTTGAGGTTAACGGTCTTATTGTTGAGTTATCTGAACCAGTGTACTTTACTGACGGTGAGGACCATTATATACAGTTCACCAACACCACCGGTGAAAACAGCGAATTGATACTGTGCACAGAAGGTAGTAACCAGTTTGAAATTGTACTGTCGTCACTACCTGTTGACGGCCTGTATGATGGTTATGACCGGGATAAAACAAAGTACACTTTCTGTTCTGAACAGTTGAGAGAGTCAATCGCGTTGATACCTAAGACAATACAGTCTAATATAGACAACGGACAAGAAATAAACACAGTAACGAGTATTAATTACGACTCTCGTTATTATCAAGGTGACACGGAGATCTTATAATGGCGAACCCCACCAAAACATTTACTGGCAACGTGTCGATACCGACTGACAACATTGCGTCAAGAGGTAAGTACGTATTTCAGGCGCTACACACTGTAAACGATACGGTCCTCGGTTCACAAGGTGACGTGGTTGTTGACGTTAACGGGTCTTACAGTGTTGATTTGGCGTACAATAACTATCAAGTCTGGTATCATGACAGTGACTCAGGTCGTCGTGTTAGACTTGGTAAAGTTACCGTCAGTGCTGACACTGTTGCTGAGACTATAAATGATCTGTTGGGGTCGTTTGAACCAGTGACGTCTGAGGCTGTATTAATCATTCAAGGTTACTTGGCGTTAGCTAAACAATACTCAGAAACCGCTGAATCGGCTCGTGATGAGATTTTAGCTGTGCAGGATTCGATATTACTGAAGGAAAACAACCTCGGTGATGTCGACAGTATGGACGAAACCAGAGAGAATCTAGGTGTGTGGGCCAATACTGCAGGTATTGTCAGTCAACAGATATTTTTATTGAAACAATTCCCAATCATATAAAGAGGACTCGTTATGAGCACTGATTTAAATAACTTGATTACTGAGTTAAGTACACTCAATAGCGAGTTACTCGACAGTAAAGAAGAACTAAACACGGCTCGCGATGAGGCAGTTAGTGCTGCTAGCACCGCGACTAGTGCCGCTGGTTCAACTGCAAACGATGTGACCTTGACGGAAGCAGCCAAGGATGCTGCTGCAAGCTCTGCAAGCTCTGCAAGTAATAGCGCTGACGCTGCTGAGGTGAGTAAGAACGCTGCTGCTGTTAGTGCTGCTTCTGCTGCGGAGAGTAACACTGAGGCGGGTCAAGCTCGTGACGAGGCTAATAGTGCTCGTGATGATGTAC
>JAOYNJ010000101.1:0-10082 GCA_025770055.1 Hippocampus barbouri
AAAGTAACCAGTGGTTCCATACCTTCATTAAGAAAAGCAATAATTGATAATTTTTACTTCCTATCCCCGCTTGATTGGGTAGATGGGGAATTCGAAACCACTTTCAACCAATTACGTTCCTACGGTAATGCTTTATATACCGCGCCCGCTGCAAGGGATAACAACCCTGTGCAGATGACAGGTGATCCTGCTACAAATGAGCAATGGAGATTGGTATCTTTCTTCCAAGATAATAACCATTACACCATTAAAGAACTTGTAGAGAATGATCATTACTCATCTAAATCAGTAGATTACGTAACTTTTACTTCTGGTTATAATGAAGCAGGTGATGGTAGTATCTTTTTTATTATCAAAACAGATGAAACCGACACACCTTCACAATACCCTATTGACTTAGATGGTTACCACTTTACAGATTCCGCAGGGGTTAAATGGAAGCTATTATCTGGCTCTACTTACTTCTATGACGGTTCTGATAAACTAAGTGATGACTTCGATGATCTTGGTAGTTACTACTTTGATATCACTGATGAGACTTGGAAGAAAGTTGCTACTACTGTAGATGTAAGTGCTATTTTTGATTCACTTACTTCTCGTGTAGATGAGACTTTAGAAGAAGTTAATACCACAGCCGATGCTGTTGTTGATCGTGTAGATGAACTGAATGATGAAATCGACCAAAAAACCCAAGAAATTAACGATACAATTGATAGTCTAGAGACTGCAACTAATCAATCCTTTCTTGATTTAACTGATTATGTAGATGCTAAAATTGAACAAGTGGATAATGTAATCCAAACTTTGGATGACCATGTTGAACAAGAGATTGTGGAAGTTAATCAAACTATTGAGGATCTTAATACTACAGTTAACGATAAAATAGATCAGAGATCTGAGGAATTAGATGAGAAAATTGATGGATTATCTGATACTATTGAAGAAACTGCTTCTGGTATTAATTCTTCTATTATAGGTTACTTGTCTGGTGAGGATGGTGAATCAGAAGGTGAAGATGTTCTTTGGTATGCAGGTGATACGGAAGACACTGATAGCTTTGTAGGTAATGTAACTGTATCTTCTACAGTAGATGAAAAAGACTATGCACAAGCTAAAGAATTCTCTATCATAGGTTCTAGATTAGAGGAAAATGAAGCTTATATCGTAGAAGTAGAAGCCGCTACCGTAACTGCTACTGAAGCTCTTGCAGAAAGACTAACAGAATTAAGTGCAAACTTTGATGAAGCTGCTGCTACTCTATCTTATGAACAACTAGTTAGAGCTAATAATGATGAAGCTATTGCAAGTTCTGTTTCTGTACTTACTGCAAACCTCGATGAAAACTCTGCTGCGATCTTAGCCGAAGAAACCGCTAGGGTTAATGAAGATGAAGCTCTTTCACAAAGAATTAATGCTTTAACTACATCTTTTGAAGGTAACTCTGCTGCAATCTTAGAGGAGCAAACAGCAAGAGCAGATGCTGATGAAGCTCTAGCTTCTGATATTACGATATTACAAGCTGAAACGGAATCTAATTCCGCTGAGATATTAGCAGAACAAACCGCTAGATCCGATGCAGATGAGGCATTGGCTGAAGATATTTTACTTCTTCAGACTGAAACAGGGGATAATGCCGCATCCATTTTGCAAGAGCAAACAGCTAGAACAACAGCGGATGAAGCTCTAGGAACTCGTATTGATGCTATACAAACTACGGTTGGTGAGAATTCCACTCTTATTGCTTCAGAGACCACAGCTAGAACAAAAGCAGATGAAGCCTTAGCGGAAGATATCTCTTTACTACAAACAACTGTTGGAGAAAATTCAGCTTCAATAACAGCAGAACAAACAGCACGTACTACTGCTGATGAAGCCTTAGCGGAAGATATACAGCTTCTTCAAACTCAGACAGGCGATAATGCAGCGAACATCTTGATCGAAACGCAAGCTAGAACAGATGAAGATAGTGCTCTGGGTTTACGCATTGATGCCTTAACTACAACAGTAGGGGAAAACACAGCCTCTATTACAACAGAACAACTAGTACGTACAGAAGAAGATGGTATTTTAGCTAATAACATCACCTCAGCAGCATTAGGCGCTTTCGGTTTCCTAACAGGGGATGATGATAGCGTAGAAGACACTTACTTGTGGTACACGGGTGATTTGTTAGAAGAAGACACTAACGTAGGACAAAGTTCTGTAGTATCTGCTAATAATGAAGCTACTTACTCTGTAGCTCAACAAATAACTACTTTAAACTCTGAGGTAGAGAATAATAATGCGTCTATCTATAAGGAATTAGCCACCTTAGCAACGGAATATGAATCAATTGCAACAACACTTGAAGTACTGCAAGCGGTATATGAAGATTCTACTGTAGCATCTATTGTGGAAGAGTCTATAACAAGGGCTACCGCTGATGAAGCTCTTTCTGCAAGAATTACTGCACTTAATGCTACACTTGGTAGTGCAGAAGCCGATATAGCCGAGGAGATTATTGCACGGGTAGATGGTGATGATGCATTATCACAAAGAATCACTTCTTTATCTACTACAGTAGATACCAATGAAGCATCTTTTACCAGTAGCTTAACAGAAGAAGCTACAGTAAGATCTAGTGCAGATACTGAGTTAAGTCTTGCAGATGATATTAGTAATCTAGCAACGTTCGGTTTACTGACAGGGGATGACGATTCCACTGACTCTTTATATTCTTGGTGGTCAGGAGATAATCTAGATGAAGATACTAACGTAGGAACATCTACTACCACTTCTTCATACAATGAGCAAAATTACACATTAGCTAAGAACGTAAAAACTCTTCAATCTAGTGTAGAAGATAGTTTTGCAAGAGTTTACGAAGAACAAGCAACTCTAGCTACAGAAACCGAAGCTCTAGCCTATAATGTTAATTCTTTGGAAACTTCTATAGCAGATACCAATTCTTTGATCTACCAAGAACAAGTTTCAAGGGCAACAGAAACTAAAGCTCTAGCTTCGGATTTAAATGTACTTTCTGTTGAAGTAGATGGTGTATCAAGTGATGTTTACAATGAACAACAAGCTAGGATTGATGGTGATGAAGCCTTAGCAGAAGATATACAACTCCTTCAAACTCAAACAGGTGATAATGCAGCTAGTATCCTCATTGAACAGACGGCACGTACTGATGCAGATGACGCATTAGCAGAAAGAATTGTTTCTTTAGAAGCTCTATCTGAAGATAATGAGTCTAGGATCACAACAGAGGAAACGGTAAGATCTAATGCAGATGAAGCATTAGCTGATAGATTGGTTGTAGTAGAGGCATCTACTGAAAGTAATTCTACCTTGATCACATCTGAGACTACAGCGAGAACTAATGCAGACACTGCTTTAGGTCAAAGGATTGATATCTTACAAACGGAAGTAGATGGTAATTCTACTCTTATTTCTGATGAAACCACAGCACGTACTAATGCAGATGAAGCTCTAGGAACACGTATAGACGCTATACAAACTACATCAGGTGAAAACTCTACTGCTATACTTACTGAAACCACAGCACGTACTAATGCAGATACTGCTTTAGGTGAAAGGATAGATGCCTTAACTACAAGAGTAGGTACTGCTGAAGGTGATATTATATCTGAGCAAACGGTTCGTGCAGAAACAGATGGGGCTTTACAAGACGAATTAAGTGAAACAAGTTTAGCTTCTTTTGGTTACTTAACAGGTGATACTCCTGATACCGATATCGAATATCAATGGTACACAGGTGATGATGATGAAGATGAGACCAATGTAGGTACAGCTAGTATCCCATACATAACAGATACCGGTGTATATGCAATAGCTAAAGATATTACTCTACTTAATGCAAGTCTAGAAGATAGTAATGCTTCTATCTATAAAGAACTTATAACTCTCGCTACTGAGTATGATGCATTGTCTTCAGAGTTTTCTCAGTTAGCTGCTAAATTTGATGAGAATGAAGCTTATATCCAGTACGTAGCTAATGTTAGAGCCTCAGAAACAGAAGCTCTTGCAACAGAAGTTAGTACTCTTTCCGCAACAGTTGGAGAAGATAGTGCAACATTAAGTGAAGTAGCTGAAGTGACTAGTGATATCTCTGGTAACTTATCTTCTACTTACGGAGTTACTACTCAAGTAAACTCAGATGGACAAGTTGTTCAAACGGGTTTTAGTTTAGGAGCTACGATTGGTGAAGATGAGGAATATCAATCTACCTTCTTAGTAATGGCAGATACAGTGGGTTTCTTGACTAATATTGATGGGGAAGTACATCAACCTTTTGTATTCGATGTTGCTAATGATACCGCTTATCTTAATACTGCTATTATTGATAATGCAACTATTGACTTCGCTAAGATCTCTGATACACTACAATCTACTGACTACTCAATAGGTACTTCTGGTTGGAGAGTTGCTAAAGGGGGTTTTGCAGAATTTAATGATGTTATAGTACGTGGTACAGTGTATGCAACAGATGGTGCGTTCTCAGGGGATATTACTGCATCTAGCTTAACTTTTGTAAGTGATACTGCAATTCCTGCGGAGATAGATAACTCTAATGTTGATGTACCAACAACCTACTCTCAAGGATCACAACCTACTGGTAATATCGCAGAGGGTTCAACTTGGTACGATACAAGTAACAATAATGAGTCTTATATCTACTTGAATGAATCTTGGATACCTGTAACTAATACAGAAATAGCTGAAATATCCTCTACCGCTAGTCAGGCATTACAAGCAGCACAAGATGCTCAAGATACAGCAGATGGTAAGATAGAAACATTTTACCAAAGCAGTGAGCCAAGTAGTGCATCGGAAGGTGATATTTGGTTTAATGACGATAATAAGATTTTCACTTATCGAAGTGGATCATGGGTAGCTACACAAGATAGTGGTATTGCACAAGCTATAAATGCAGCTTCTGATGCTCAAGACACTGCTGATGGAAAAGTTACTACTTATTACCAATCTAGTACTCCTACGGGTCAAACATCAGGAGATTTATGGGTAAATTCTAATAACAGTAAAATCTACCGTTACACAGGTTCTTCTTGGGTAGAAATTATTGATGTTGTAGATATCGCTGATATTGCTGCATCAGCAGCTAAAGGTGAAGCTATACAATACTCTGATGATTTAGTAGATAGTTTATCTTTTGGAGGAGCTAACTTACTAGATGGAACTAAAGAAGGTCTAGAAGATGTCGTTAATAAAAATGGAGAAACTTATAAAGGTTTAGCAGTTTACTATGGAGAAGTCCCTTCTTCGGGTTATAAAGACTTAATCAACTACAACAATACTGATGTTACAGGTATTACAGAACTAACGTTATCGTTCTATGCAAAAGCAACTGTTGAGGGGGCTTTAGTTCAAAACTACCTGTACAATCCAAACTACACTCTTACTGCTGAAAGTAATATAGGTAGTAGTACAAACTCTAACGGTTTAATTAATAGTGAACTTACCACAGAATGGGAGAGGTACACTGTTAAGTGGACAACCACACCCAACACTACTAGAAACATATTATTCCGTTTAAATAGTGCAAATAACGATACAGGCGTTGGCATTTACATATGTGGTGCAAAGTTAGAAGAAGGCACTGTTGCGACAGCTTGGTCTCCTTCTGCTCAAGATGTAGTAGATTATACTGATAATATAGTGGCTGTAGTTGACCAAACTGCCCAAGAGGCTTTAATCGCTGCAGGTATCGCTCAAGATACCGCAGATGGAAAGATCACTACATTCTTCCAAAACAATGAACCTAGTGCATCTGAATCAGATTCCGGTGACTTGTGGTTTGATACTAATGATTCCAATAAACTATATAGGTATGATGGTAGTAGTTGGGAACTCTCAGATGATTCTAGGATAGGTGAAGCAGTGTCTGCGGCAGCTACTGCGCAATCTACGGCAGATAGTAAGATTGAAACTTATTACCAATCAGGCAGCCCTAGTTCAGCATCTTTAGGAGATTTGTGGGTAGATACAGATGATAACACTTTGTATCGTTATAATGGATCTTCTTGGGTAGAAGTAATAAATGCAGAAGAGAAAGCTGCTGTTGCAGCAGAACAAGCTAAAGATGAAGCTATACAATACTCTGATGACTTAGTAAGTGGGATATCCATTGGTGGTGCTAACTTACTTGATGGAACTAAAGACGGTACAGTTTGGACATCAAATCTAAATGGAGATACCTACTTAGGTTTAGCGGTTTATGAGGTAGAGTCTTCTTACACTTCTGATACTACCATAGTGCAATATTCTAATATTTCAGTAGATGGTTTAACAGAGTTAACTTTATCTTTTTATGCAAAAGCTTCTGTGAATAATAGCTTAGTTAGGACGTTCTTTAATAACCCTAATTTAACTACTTATTCTGAGAGTAACTACAATAGTACTACTAGTTCAAACGGAGCTATTGATACTCAAATAACTACTTCTTGGGAAAGATACACTGTCAAGTATAAAACATCAGCTAATGCCACTAGGAATATACTATTTAGGGTAGATGATGGTTTGAATGCTGATGGAGTTATTGTTCAGATATGTGGTGCAAAATTAGAATCGGGTAATGTAGCTACAGCATGGACACCTTCAGCACAAGATGCAGTGGATTATACTGATAATGTAGTAGCTGTAGTTGATGAAACTGCGCAACAAGCTCTGATCAATGCAGGTAATGCTCAGACTACTGCTGATGGTAAGATCACTACATTCTTCCAGAATAGTGAACCTAGTGCCTCAGAGTCGGATACAGGAGATCTTTGGTTTGATACTAATGATTCTAATAGACTCAGGAGATACAACGGTAGTAGTTGGGAACTATCAGATGATTCTAGGATAGGTGAAGCAGTGTTAGCAGCAGCCAACGCCCAAACCACTGCTGACAGTAAGATTGAAACTTTCTATCAATCCAGTGCACCTTCGGGAGCATCTACAGGCGACTTGTGGGTAGATACCGATGACAGTACTTTGTATAGATACAATGGTTCTTCTTGGGTAGAAGTAATAAATGCTGAAGAGAAAGCTGCTATTGCAGCCGATGCTGCGTTAGAAGAAGCTAATACATATGCGGACTATGTGGTAGGTGAGAACTTACTACCTACTAAGTACACACAAGCATCTGCTACTTCGCAACAAACTTTAGCAGCATTTGGTACAGGGGTTTCTTACGGATGGTCAAGTACTGCTGTTGGTGGTGATGACTTCGGTATCGACTCTTTGTATATTGCTAAAACTTCTAGTTCAGAAGCATACGTATATTTCGGATCTTCTAGTACAAATTATAATATGACTATTCCACTAAATACTAATCTTCTAGTAAGTATGTGGGCATATTGTGACAGTGCTGCACAAATCCAAATATATATCAAGGGTTCAAGTGGTACACATAAATCTGTAAATACTTCAGTTACAGCAGGAACATGGCAACGCGTATATGGTACAGTAAATTGTACTACATTAGGTGATACAAAAGCTATGTTAAGGTTGGATAATGAAAGTAGTGGTGATACAATTTACGTGAAGAATATTCAAGTAGAAGCTAGAAATAGTCTATACTCTGAACCTTCACCTTTTAAATCTACTGGTGCAATTTACCCTAACCAAGATAGTTTACAGATTAAATCTGATAATTACTCAAGTGGTTCATCAGGTTGGGCTATTGATACTGATGGTGATGCTGAGTTTAACAATGTAACTGTTAGGGGGGATATCTACGCAAGTAGCTTAACCTTTAACGGTGATATTCCTTCTGTCATTGACAATAGTAATGTTACAACAGATAGTATCGGTGCTGCAACTCAATCTGAGTTAACAAGTTCTATTGCTGATGCAGAAACTTATGCAGAATCTGTAGCTATTTATAACACAAACCCTAACTTATTGCCTGTACAATATACCCAATTCGATTCTACCAATATGGTAGATTTTTATGAAGGTGGGTCAGCAGCAGGTAATGTTAGTATCAACACCACCCAAGTTAATAGTGATAATTTAGGGATTAATGCTTTAACTATTGATTTATCAGGTGAAACTGAAAATGGTTGGGTGATGTTTGGCTCTGGTACAGAGGATTACAACTTTAGTGTACCAGCAGGTACAAACCTTAGATGTTCTGCTTATGTTTACTGTGAAACAGCAGGTAATATAGTTTTCTATGTTAGAACTTCTGATAAAGCATGGAATGCATCGGTTAGAGCAGTCACAGCAGGGTCTTGGCAACGTGTATACGGAACAGTAAATAAAACTGCATCTGATTCGGGCTTAGCGGTCTTTCGCATGGACAGTCGTATAGACAATTCTATATTGTATATTACAAAACCTCAAGTTGAAGTTTTATATTCAGAATTCTCTGAACCTTCTTCATGGAAAGTTGGTGTAGGTAGTTCTACATATTACGCTGATCAAGTGGCAAGTCAAGCACAAATTGCTGCT
Organism: Hippocampus barbouri; assembly: GCA_025770055.1. Classification (NCBI taxonomy): domain Eukaryota; kingdom Metazoa; phylum Chordata; class Actinopteri; order Syngnathiformes; family Syngnathidae; genus Hippocampus; species Hippocampus barbouri. The sequence goes on from JAOYNJ010000101.1 coordinate 8,464, forward strand.
GAGGAGTATGCAATAGCTAAAGCTGAACTCGCAGAAATCACTGCCAAAGCATATGCTGATGGTGTAGTTGATGCGGAAGAACAAAGAGCTATTGCTGATGCCCAAGATAAAGCAGATGAAGCTTATAATAATGCAACCTCTTATACAGAGAATAGGATATACCCTAACCAAGATAGTCTTCAGATAAGCAGTGGTGAAAACTATGTACCGGGGTCTTATGGTTGGGCTATTGATTCTGATGGTAACTCTGAATTTAACAATACCACAGTAAGAGGTACGATCTACGCAACTGATGGTGAATTCTCTGGGGATATAAGTGGTGCAACTGGTACTTTCTCTGGTACAATAAGTGCCGAGAATATTATAGGTGCTCAAAGTGAAACAGCTTTCAGACAATTCAGTGGAGGGTCTTTTGGTTGGTTTACTACTACATCTTATTCTGATTTTGATCCAGATACAGACGATGATCCTGATTGGAGGGATGTGATTAACTCAGAGATTTATATAGAAGAGCGGAATTACAGTAGAGTATTCACTGTGTCAATAGATTTTAACGAGTTTGAAGTTTCTGCTTCATCAAGTAGTGATTGGTCTTCTGATGATGTATCTATATCTGATATACCTTTTTATACCACAGTACAGTTTCAACTGGTAAAGCAATCAGGTCCATCTAGTTACCCTGATACTATTAGCATGGCAAGCATTCCTTTACAACGATACAGTACAAGGGAATCTATTAATAGGTTTAAATTACTACACCCTGCACAAACTTCGCAAGATCTGTATGCCACTACAGGAAGTTCTACTGCAACATATATGTTACAAATAAGGGTAATGCCTTATGCAGGTCAAAGTATGTCTTCTACACTAGTTAATTACGCTTCAAGTAGAAACTACCTTAGTGTATCTACCTTTAAAGAGGATGGAGGTCTATCTTTCTCGAATATTTCAGTCTAAGATATGAATTGCACCTAATCTCTTAAAATGTTATAATAATTAATAACATTGATAACTAAAAGTGTACCCTTAATTGGGTACTCTTATTTCTTAAAGGATAACATTTTGAATAATATTAAACAACAGTTACATGAAGTTTTTTTAGCAAACGAGGGTAACCGTCTTACCAAAGAATTAATTGTCGGTATGGAAGCTCGTATTGACCTTGTTTTACGTCAATTAAATGCTGAATCAAAGACTAAAGAAGACTCTAACAAAGAGGTATAATAATGTCAACAGATTTATCTTTGTATCAAGTAGATATAGATACAGAACAAGCTAATGGTCGTAAAGGGGAAAGTCCAAGAATAGCTTTTACAAAATACAATGGATTAGTAGGTATTCTAGAGGGTTGGAACAACACTTATATCTCTGATTCAGCTCCTTCTCCAACATATGCTTTTCAACAATGGATTGATACTTCCTCTGATCCTGCTGTTATTAAGATGAGAGATAGTTCAGACTCCTCTTGGGTATCTCTAGGAAGTTATGATCAGAGTGTAGGTACAGCAGCAGGTTATGATGCTAGTGAAACCTCCACTTCAGGTTACATCCCTGTAGCAGATTCATCTGGTAAAATAGGTGCTGATTGGATTGATAAGACATATATTGCTGATACAGAA
>JAOYNJ010000102.1:0-10061 GCA_025770055.1 Hippocampus barbouri
ATACGATACTATACTCTACTATTCGATTCTATTCGAATAGAATAGAATAGACTATTCGACACTAAACTATACTATACCAAAGTATACGACACGATACTATCCTATACTATACTATCCTACACAATACAATCACCCCCCCCCCCTATACATTTTAAAAAGTAAGATAATACTCCTGCAGCTGGCTCTTCAGTGTTTTGCAGGCATTAATCATTTCTTCTGCTCTGACCTGACTTGCCTCAAGTCTTGTGATGAATCGCTCAACGTCCATCCTGAAGCCAGAATCATTTCTTTTCTGGGCCTCTTCAAGGTGCTTCTTCTTGACAGACAAAACCTGATGAAGATAAAATGTTACAATTTTGCTCATAAAAATCATGCCAACTTAAAAAAGAAAAAATCAATAGAAAAAGTCTTTCCTGCCTGTATGCATATCTGGTCATGCTGAAAAAGGCGTACCTTCAGACTATGAGTCCAATCACGTAGCTACTTATAAATATTGTGCTTGGAAGATTTCGAGCATCCAGCGAATCCCTATTTATCATGGGGTTATGTTCCACCCTCATCCGCATTCCACACTGGATTATAAAGCAATGAATTGAATAAACGTCTGCCATCTTACTGCTATAATATATTGCAGCGTGTCCCATTTAAGCAAAATGGAAGTGAGCATCGATAACAATTCATCCATTGTCTGATCTGCTCAACGAGGGTCGCGGGGGTACTCGAGCCTATCCCAGCTGTCGCGGGGGGCACGCCTCGAACTGGTTCCCAGCCAATTACAAGTTAGTACAGATACCTTTATGGTCAAGCTTCGAACAACCGGTACTTGCGCACACGGCAGCAACACGGAAACAGAGCACACAATACGCACGGGCACGTTTGCTCGAGATGAGGCCGCGTGCTGTTTCGTTGCGGTTGCCGTCATTTTTTTTTTTTTTTGGTGTTGAATCCGGACTTTTCTACCGCACAACACGCTCGCTGTCATGTATCAGAATCAAGGAAAGATTGCACAAAGTGCAGACATCAAGATCGGCGGACAAAGTATGCGACTGACAACAAATGGCGGCCAGGCGTGCTCATCCTGCATCAGCCTTAAGAACCCGGTCCTTTCTCTGATACGGATTCCTTGTTCAATTTAAATTTGAGGTCTTTTGGATTTCAGGGGGCACTCCTTAAGACCTTCTGTGACCGACTCTGCGGTGGCCTCGGACCTCGGTGATGTCATATTCTGCTGGTCAGGCGGCATCTCAGCCCGGGACAGGGAGAGACCGGACCGACTGGTCAGGAGGGCCGGTTCTGTCCTGTCCCGCTCCCCGGACACTCCGGTGGAGGTGGGCGACGGGAGAATGCTAGCCAAGTTCAAAGCTACGATGGAGCGACCCTCCCCCAACCCCCTTCAGGCCACCCCGACAGCACCGGGCAGATCCTTCGGCGAGAGACCGATACACGCGCGCTGCCGACTGCTGTCAGGCTACTGAACGGACAGACCTGCAAACCTGGACTCGCCCTCACTCAGCCATTTGTAAAATGCTTAGATCTCGATTTTATGTTTATTTATTGAGATACTTTTTGTTCTTTGACTTCTCCCTTTCAGAATTTTTTTGCTGCTTGCTGCAAATTGGGAATTTCTCCATTGTGAGACAAATCAAGGTTTTCTTTGTGCATTGTGCAAAACAGACCGCACTTAAAGAGCTATTATTTAGAGCAAATCAACTTGAGCTTTAAGCCAAGTAAAAAGGTCCTCACTCCTCAGCAAAAACACCCCCACGGTGGTGTTTTTTCTTCCATTCATCTTGCCATGTCTGGGCATTGCCCCATGACAAACCATTCTTAAATAGCAGCCGCATGGAAGATTGAGGGAGCCACCCCGTAGCGCCTGTGCAGACTACGCGCACGCACTCGCTCTCTTCAAGCAGCCGGCGGGATGCCCGACGAGACGAGCTGGGAAAGAGGCGCGATGAGTGACGTCCCCGCCTGACCAGCGACGGGCCATTCGGCAATGGTTTGTCTGCGATCGATGATTTCTCAGAGGCCCGGTGAACCTTGGCCAGTACCAAAGCGGACCGGTCGGCAGATGAAGCCTTAAAACCGGCGCAATTCCCACAATCAAAGCTGCCGGAGAGGCCAGAGCTGTGAGTCAACCAAACGCCGCGACCCAATCGGTGACACCGTGTGGTATTGAAAAATGCTATGACTTGTTGTACGCGTGACCATGTGCATAAATGAATAGTCCATCGTTGATGGATATCGACCGGACTGCCACTTGACTCTGGATCGAGGATGTAAGCCTAAAAAAACACACGTTCTTACGATTTACCGTTCTGTGCACACGGCAGCCAGCATTAGGATGACATCATGAAGGGGCGGGGCACAAAATCGCATGATAGAAGCCCTTTAAGTCAATGCCGATCCATCCTTCGAGTGTTTCAAAACATTTGCCAAACCTTTTCCATTGAAACAACATACAAAAGAGCAGGCAGCACATTTGACGATGTTGTGTACAGTAGCAAAAAAAACAAACATTTATTTTTGCGGGCGAGGAACGCGTGTGTCCCTCACACTACCCGCTATGTAAAGTATCTCGCGATCACAGAATAAAAAGTGAGTCGAAGCAAACCTGCTGCGATGCGATTTGCCTCCGCTTGAAGCGCCGTTTCGTTTTCCTTCATTGTGCTGAGCTGCTCTTCCGGCTGCTGTACCTGGAGGCCGAGGGAAACGTTTACAGGACTTGTTAAGACGACCCTGACTGAAAGCATTGAGAGGATGAAGGAAATATGTACTGTTGTCATGTTTTGATGAAGATGTACATTCTACAAGATGCTCTATTCTTCGTAATCTGACACAACCGATCTGCACAAAGTTGAAAAAGCCTATGACTGAGACCAACTCCCGCAGAAGGTCGGTCTCCATTTTTGTCGCCTCGGCCCGCTGTAGCAAACTGAACAAATTCTGCTCAACCGCACTCTCTTGCATCATGGGGACCTGCGATTGACGATCAACAATAATGCAGCGCTTCAAAAATGGTCTGTAGGAGTTTACATTTTGAGCAAGCAACTGGCTTTGAATTACAATGAAACACGACTACAAAACTGTACCGTGCTTTGCTTGTCCTGCAGCTTCGTTTGGAGTTGTTTTTTCTCCAATTCAAGCTTTCCAACGTATCCTGCAACTCAGCTCGCTCCTCCGTGAGAGAATTCCACTCCTCCAGCTCCTCAGTGGAACTCCAAAATGTACTTTCCTGCTCAGCCAGTCGAATGTCTCTCTCAGCTACAACTCGTTCAACTTGGTCGAGTTGTTCAGCGAAATGCCTTTTCTTCCAAGAAAAATGAGAGTCAATGCCTTTGTTTAGTCAATTTTTGGAAACAAATCTGACAGTATTAATGGAACAAACCTCTGCTTGATGTGTTTTTGTCGCATCGTCCAGCTTGACTGCGAACTGATTAAATTCCTGATTTGATCTCTCCAGCATGTCCCGGAACTCAGCTTGCTCCTCCGTGAGAGACCTCACCGTGCGATTCAGCTTCCGGACTTCATCAGCGGTGCTCTGACCTCGACTTTCCAGCTCAGCCAGTCGAATGTCTATCTCAGCTACAACTCGTTCAACTTGGTCGATTTTTTCAGCTAAATGCCTTATCTTCCAAGAAAAATGAGAGTCAATGCCTTTGTTTAGTCAATTTTTGGAAAAAAATCTGACAGTATTCATGAAACAAACCTCTGCTTGATGTGTTTTTGTCGCATCGTCCAGCTTGACTGCGAACTGATTTTTTTCCTGATTTGATCTCTCCAGCATGTCCCGGAACTCAGCTTGTTCCTCCGTGAGAGACCTCACCGTGCGATTCAGCTTCCGGACTTCATTAGCGGTGCTCTGACCTCGACTTTCCCGCCTAGCCAGTAGAATGTCTATCTCAGCTTCAACTTGGTCGATTTTTTCAGCTAAATGCCTTTTCTTCCAAGAAAAATGAGAGTCAATGCCTTTGTTTAGTCAATTTTTGGAAACAAATCTGACAGTATTAATGGAACAAACCTCTGCTTGATGTGTTTTTGTCGCATCGTCCAGCTTGACTGCGAACTGATTTTTTTCCTGATTTGATCTCTCCAGCATGTCCCGCAACTGAGCTCGCTCCTCAACGAGGGACCTCACTTGGTCACCCTCAGCGCACTCAGGTTTTTCTGCTAAAGCTCTTGCCTGGAAAGAGGGAAATGTTGGAAAGAAAAAAAAAAAACATGGTGGTGAATTACAGAGAAAGCTTTAAAACGTTCAGTGCCAACCTTCGGATCATTTTTTGTTACATCTTCTAATATTTCAATGTAGTAGCCAACAAATCACACGTGAAATTATAAGCACGTTTCCTCTACTACAGTGTCCGGTGGATTCATCCAGTCGCTATTTTTTTTCCCCTAATTTTTGTTTTGTTTTGTTTTTTGGTGGAGGGAAGCCTTTTTCATGGAAAATGAATCAAACATTTACAAACACTTGAAAAGAACACGGGGCTATGTGTACAACTCAGATTTTTCTCTGACAGATTTAAAAAAAAAACAAACCGAACAAAAAAAACCCCCCAACAACATGAAATTTGGTTCTTTAATTGGTTCTTTTGGTCACTTTTTCCGTTCAATCAAAAATACAGAAACGCGAATGAGCCGCGTCATGTCACTTGGAGCAATTTCCAAGCAGCCGCAGGTCCCAAGAGCAACAGTGCAAACAACTGTTTGGAAGTATAAAGTGCATTATTATACTGCTTTGTCATCGCCACGATCAGGTAGAAAATGCAACCTATCACCCGCTGCTGCGAAAAAACTGGTCCAGAAGTTGAAGAGTCAACCGAGAAGCACCAAAAAGCAGATGTGCCAAGAATTAGAAGCTGCTGGAACACGGGTGTCGAGTTTCCTCAGTCAAGTGTGTTTTGCGTCGCCATGGACAGAGAGGCCGCCGTGCAAGAAGAAAGCCCTCCCCCCAAAGGCGGCACCCGAAGGCTCGACTGAAGTTTGCTGCTGCTCGCCTCTTGACTGGTACTCGCAAGAGGGGGCACATAACTCCTACACTGGCATCACTTCACAATTTAAAGTTCCTTTTAAAATCCTCCTATTCATTTTCAAGTCTTGAAATGGCCTCGCCCCACCTGACCTCCATGAGCCCCCGCGTACCTGCCCGGTGCCTCAGATCTGCGGACCAGACACTCTTACAGGTACAGAGAAGAAAGCGGAGGCTCAGAGGGGAGCGAGCCTTTTTTGTTGCCGGTCCCTCTCTTCGGAATGACGCTCCACAAAACGTTCAGCAAGCCCCATCGCTGCCCGTTTTTAAAACACGTCGAAAAACTCATTGTTATTCTTTGGCTTTTGGCTCAGCACGCGACTTTGTTTTTAATTTGACTCTTTTTGTGCTTTCTACGGTCTTCGATATTATTTTGTTTTAATGTTAGTCGTATCAATTAGTTTTGCTCCATGTACAGCACTTTGTCTACAGCGGCGGTTGTTTTCAAGCGCTTGTTGAATACGGCCGAGTATTTTCTCTATTCCGGCAATTCCTCGTTTATCGGGGTTCATGGGGACCAAAACCACCCGCGATAAACGAAAATCCGCGAAGTAGCGACCAATTAACATACAGGGGGCCCACGTGGGCTTTCGCGCTTGAGCAGAGCGCACTAACACACACACGCGCACACACACGAGCAAGGTTTCAAATGGCCCAATTCGGTTACCGGTACATCGAGAAAAAGCAAAGCAGTCGATGCCGAAATCATTTCATGAACTGCAAAACGTTATTTCGCAACGGGGCACTTGTGTTTTTTGCGCCTGGAATGGGCAGCATTTTTCACAACAAATAACTGGAGATAAAAGTTACAATGATTATTCCTTGTCTCAGTTTGCAGAATACGGCAAAACTCAAGAAATTGTCCTGACTGAACAGTATCACTGAGCTTTTCCACCTGCACATTTTTGTCAAATATATTGTCGTGGCAAGTGACCAAAGGCGGGAAATTGTGTTGGGTTGCACATTTGATTCGCAAAGAGAATCTTGGAGCTTTGAAAGACAACGTTTCAAAAACAAGCGGCATATTGTAACCTTTTGAAAAGAGCACCAGTAAAAACCATCTCAAAAAACAATGGCAGACTGCACCACATATTTTTAGGAGTTTTTTTTTTTGCATGTCAGTTTTAACTGAGATCATTTTGACAATGTCGCCTGTCATCAAAACTCAAAAGATCATTCAAGGATTTTGATTGACGCGTTACCTTCGTTACCTCAAGGGCGATGAATTCCTGCAATTTGGCCTCTTCCTTCAGCTCCTGTGAAAGAGCATTTTTCTCCTTCTCCAGTGTTTGAGTCTGCCCGACGACAAAGTCCAGCGCCTGCTCGAGAGGGTCGCGCTCAGATGCCAGCATATCCTAGAAACGCATCCAACAGCAAAAAATCCTCGGGTGTTTCCTGGTGCGCATGTCATTTTGGGGGCACAATTGGATGTGACCGATTCAACTTTTCCCTGCAGCAACTGCTTCACATGAAATCATTGACTGAAATTGACATTTCAAATCATAAACTGCCTTCAGTAACAATGATGTTGCACTTGCAACTTTGCAAAAGGCATGTGGCAAAAGCATTTACTCATTCGCATGGAGACCTTTCAGCAGAGATATGCTTTCAATGCACATTATCTGGAAAGGGAAAAAATGTTTTTATACACTGCGTTCTATGTTCCAACGACAACATTATAATGAACTAATGGGAAGGACAATGTCACAGTTGGTCATCAAGATTGCTCTGCTCATGTCGAGGGAGAGCTTAACTCTATACTTATGCAGGCAACCAATGAGACATTCTACTCGCTTGGGTCGGCATTCTGAAAGCTGTGTCAAATATTTATTTTCATACATTCAAATTGAGGTCACAAAAATGACACGAATCTAAAAAAGAAAAAAAGGAAAAAAACGTAATACCTGTTGTGCAATGTCAAAACCGAGCACCTTTTAATAATAATAATAATAATAATAATAATAATAATGCATTTTATTTAAGAGCGCCTTTCATGCCACCCAAGGACACTGTTCCGGTGGAAAGGCACAATATTGGATACAGCGAGCGCCTATCAACGTATTGTGCAAAAAGTAAGAACATGTTTCTATGCTGCACAAGTGGTTACACCGTTTTGCCTGATTGGTCTATACCAGTGGTTCTCAAATAGTGGTGCGCGCCCCCCTGGGGGGGGGGGGCGTTTGGCCTCGAGGAACATGCTTTTTTATTTTGATCTTTTTTTCCTGTCCGAGAATAAAGTGCAATTGCACCTCGACTACGTTAGGGGGTAGTGGCGCTCTCCTTGGCAGAGTGCGCAGGGAGCATTCGTTCGGTGTTTTCTTGGCACTGAGCATGCGCGCTTTGCACACGGCACAGAGTCTGAGTGTGAAGTGTTGACGCTAAGTCGACAGACTGGGAGAGAGAGAGAGAGCGACGCAGGTCTACCGAAAAGACGAGGAAATGACGAAGCGTATGGAGCACTTGGCTTCACTGTGACGACGGTGGGAGGAAAGACGGCAGACAGCATGAAGCCAAATGAATTAAGGCGTCACTCAAAGACATTGCACCCCAATCCCGTTGATAAAAGGTTTTTTTTTTCATGAAAATTCAACAGATTTATTAGATTAAAAATACAGACGCTCCCCGATTTACGAACAACGCTACATACGAACATTTTTGTGGCTACAGGTCTGTCTGTCGAAAAATGTTCTCGGACAGAGATGCTGTCAATTCGATTTTGTATTGCGCGCCTTTTTCCGAGTACTCTAGTACTTCTTTCCGCCGCTAATACCGACGTGAAGCGCTGCGAGAGGAGGAGGAAACGCCTGTCCCCATGAAGAAGTTTGAGACGGAACTCTTGGCAGAGGGGTTTTCGCTCGTAGATAAAGCCGTCGCACTCTTGGAGCGGCAAGACCCGAATGTTGAACGTTGCACAAAGGTTGCGAATCAAATGAATGATGCTATACAGTGCTACTGCGTCATTTATGATGAGAAAAAGAAGAAAACTGTGCAATCGTCGTCAGATCGCTTCTACGCCCTCCAAGGACTCGTCAACCCTCGTCTTCTTCTCTTGGACCCTCAATTTCTTAAGCCTTCGAGTACATCTTCCAAAAGTAAGTTCAACTTCATTTCATTATACTTATATAAACCTTAAACATACTTACGTAAGCCTTCAACATACATTCCGTCCAAAATATAGCACCGAAGCAGCTTACGAACGAATTCAACCGATGAACGATCCTTCGGAACGTATCTCGTTCGTAAGCGGGGGAGCGTCTGTACAATCGTAGCCATAAGAGAACTTTTCAATTCGTTCATTTGCAAGAGAATTCTTCCCGACGCATACACCGACTTGAACCACTGCAGCCTCACCGGAACGTCTCTTTGAAACAAAAACAGATTTTTCACACTAAATTTGAAAAGTAACTTGTAAGGACCACAAAAGATTGAAGGATATGATCGAAAAGTGCAGTCATGAAAGTGTCAAAAGAATCCTATCACAGAATTTTGTTCCAACTATTGTGTATTTCTATGTAAGACACTCTGAGAAGAAACTCCTTCTTTGGACGCTGCAGTCCGAACAGAAATCATCTGTGATGAAATGAGATTGACCAACAAAATGTAGCACAATCACAAAAACATGAAACAAAACTACAACACGGTTGACCTTTTTTATGGTTTCAAAGACGTCTTCAACAGCCAGCGGGACGGCGCCGGGAACGTGATTGCTCCCCATCATTGTGAACGTCTTTCCGGAGGATGTCTGACCGGAAGCGGAGATGGTACCTGTTTAAAGCAAAAACAAAAAGGCAGCAACATTTGCATGTGCACGGGAACACGTACAATGTAAAGCTTTATGATGTCATTACCATTGTATCCTCCATTTAATGAAAAGATGATGAAAGAGCATCATGGATCTGCTGATATTTTGTGTCCGTTGTCCAGCTGGAACTTGGCCAATTTCCTCTGACAACTGCGATTACTGATTGATGCGGGCTGATTAAAAAAAACAAAACAAAAACATGTTGACAACCCTTGGCTAGAGCACTCCAAATAAGATCCCGCATCATATGCCTGAATGGGCGTCATCCCGTGCCAAATCACCCAGCCGGATTTTGATTTTCATGAAACTTGCAGTAGTTGTCGATCGTGACGGCAACTCAACTCAACTGTATTTATAGAGCACTTTCAAAGTCGGCGCCTTTTTTCTTCGAAACTGACCGTTCCCCCGCTGAGCGCGGCGATGACGTTGCCGAGAGCGGCCAGAGACTTGTTGATGTTCTCGGCTTCGTCCGAAAGCGCGCCCTCGGCTCCCGTTTTGCTGACCTGGGAGACGACGAGGTCAGCGCGTCGGGAGCGGCGAGAGCGCGGCCTCGGCGGGCGCCGACCTTCTCGCCGCCCGCCGGGTCCGCCGGGTAAAGTTCCCCGACAGCTTGGTCTCCGTCTCCACGTTCTCCTGCTTGATGCTGATCGGGAAAATGCTGTGACTGCGAGAGCCGCGCTCGTTCATGTCTGCGCACGCGCGCCGGAAGGAGAACAAACGTCGAGGACTGCGGAAGCGAACCGCGACGGACGAAGGGTCCTTTACTTGTCACGGCCACGTGGCGATTGGCTTTTCCCTCGTCGATGACGTCCGTGACCTCCTCCGGACTGGAAACGAAACGCTCCGTGCATCCCCGACGGCAGACGAACCGAAGCGACGATGGCAGACGCCGAGACGGCCGAGACGACCGAGACGACGACGAGGCGTTACCTTGACAAACGGGACCCTGTTTTTGTCCTCGTGAACGGCCAGGTTGGTCTTGGACACTGAAAGATGACGCGACGTTCGGAAACAACCGCCAGAAAAAGCATCCAAACCCAAAGCGGTGCAACACACACGCGCGCGCGCGCGCGCAACAGCCGACAGATGCTCCTTGGGAACGATCGACACCGGGGGCCACCAACCGAGAGCGACTTCTTGGCGAGTGGTCTGCGTCAGGGGTCCCCAACCTTTTTTGCCCCACGGACCGGTTTAAGTCAGACAATATTTTCAGGGACCGGCATTTAAGGT
>JAOYNJ010000103.1:0-10039 GCA_025770055.1 Hippocampus barbouri
GAAGCAACTTACGTACGAATTCAGCCAACGAACGATCCTTCGGAACGTATCTCGTTCGTTAGCTGGGGAGCGTCTGTGTATATATATATATATATATATATATATATTTTTTTTTTCCGGGATTTTCAAAAAAGTCCACTTTCATCTCTGATTAAGGAACATAAGCCAACAGGTTAAAAAAAAATAGGTGAAGGGTTGGCTCACTGTCTGAATGTGTGTGCTTGTGTGTCAGGTGGCTTCATGACACCAACTTCACCTTCAGACTGAAATTTTGGCCAGAGCTTGATTGCATTCAGTTCAAGTAAAAGTTTCTAAAACGCCTCAAAAGTGAAGCGCAGTGGAGTAGTACAGGTTGAGAGTGCAGATCAGCCCCGTCAGCAGCATGCAGGTAGTATCTCCTGTCCTTCTAGGAGGATGGAGACATCGACAAGTTCTTCTCCGTCAGCCCCATGGACCACCGGGATCTTGAGGGTATGCTCAGCTGCATTACTGCATTTATCCTGCTTCATTCAATTCACAATAAAAACAAATAGAACCGTTTCAATAATTTGACTGAGCTGACACCATCATTAGCACACAATCATAGACTAGTGTCAAATCAGCATGTATGCCATGTTAAATTATACAATGCATCTGGTCAGTTCACTCAGTAGTTACTATCGGCTCTGCGCGTGCGTGTTTTTCAACTCCCCTACTTCCTGAAAAGATGTGGGGTTGAATGTTTCGTGTCTCATAATATTGGGTTAATTGATTTATGTCGGGTGTGTGGCACACCTGATAAATAACGTAAACCATGACATTAGACAGTAAAGATTCAACCCCTATGTGTGATAGCATTTGCAACAAATGCATACTGCATGTATGAGGCAGTGTGCTGTGTGAGTGACAGTGTACCCTCCTTGCAAAATTTTAACCAAGCACACCTAACTCAGTTGGTTCAAGAGATACTTCAGCTTGATCCCCACGGTACCTCCCTTGGTCTTCATCAAGGCAATGGAGTTTGGTGTGTACAGGTCAAATTTGGACAGGGATCTATCTCTGCTTCTGGGGAATTGTCATAATTCTCCTGAACTCCTTGACCTCAAATGATTTCAGATTTACATATGACACAAGTGTGAGACATTATTTACAGAATTAAAGAATGTGATAAGGAATTGGCCAAAATAGTGTGATGAAAAGGGAAGGGCAAATTCTGTATGCCACTCTGATCTCTCTCTTTCACCCCCTACAATTTGTGTTAATGTGATTAAGCATGAACAATACTCATTAGACATTCTGAAAACAACTGGTTGATTCCCAAGAGAAAGACTTTTGAAAACATCTACCTACCTCAGAGCAGGCCATCTCTCTCTCAAGTCAGCTGCAGATGGGATGACGCTCACAACCTCCAGACGTCGACAGGCATTTTTACCTGTCCGATTTGGACAACCGTCCGTTGTAATTCCTGCCAGTCTGTCCCATTTCAGTACCAGTTTGTCCATGCATGCATTAACCTCCGTGAATAATTCGCTCCCTGTTGTCGTCCCTATAAGTAGAGCATGTTGCTGCCAGCTCCTCTGTAATCCCTAAGTCCGTTATCCCACGGACAAATGCGAGTCACTGGGCTTTATTACGGACATCACAGCTCTCGTCCAAAGCCAGGGAAAAAAAAGTCGAAACTTGCCATTTTATGTTGCAGCTGAATCTCCAGATGTCCTGCAATGTCCTCGATCCTTCTGGTCACAGACCTCCTGAATAGGGAGACTTGCTGAAATGCTTGTTTTTTTGGACATATTAGCGCTGCAGACTCCACTAATCACTCTTTCACAAATTCCCCCATCCAAGAATGGCTTACTATTTTTAGCGATTTTGTGGGAGAGCACAAAGCTGGTCTTGTTTTGCTGGATGTGTGAATCTTGGTTTAAAAAAAAAAGGCTTGCTGCTTTTTTTATCTTAACTAGCTAAGCCTCCGATATCCGTGCCCTTTCAGCATCCCTTAAATTTCGCTATTTCTCAGCGTGTATCATCTGGTATTGCTGACTCAAATTCTCGTCTTTTAATACGGCAATCTGCTCCCCACAAACTAAACACATGGCTTTGTCTTTGATTTGAGTGAATATTAAGTAGCCCATGTTTTGATAGAAGTCCTGGTTTCGGCATACACCTTTCTTCTTTTTGTGGACATTTTGGGGGGCTGAAGTCTTACTGTAACCTGCTTGCAACATTGATTCTGTCATGTGCGGTGCATTTTTGTTCACTTCAAACACACTTTAAAAAAAAAAAAAAGCAGTGCACAAGCAGTCCATGCATGTGGTAAAATTTGAAAATATGTTTATTTTGTAATTTCTAATTAACTTTAGGCGGGACAGTGAGATAGACCCAAAGGGCCGATGCTGTCTGCCCTGGACTGTCGTCAGTTTCTCCACTTGGATGTGGAGTCAGGTCGTTCACCTGAGCTCGCTGGCCTCTCGCAGTTCTTCGCAGGGCACTTCTCTCCCAGTGATTTCCTCTTTGTAGAGCAGGAGTCACCAACCTTTTGGAGAGTGAGACCTACTTCATGTGTACTGATTGTGTGAAAGGCTACCAAATTGATACACATCTGCAATAACATTTGTACAAATTACATTTAATATTAGAATGTGTTATTTTTCACACTGATTTTAATTTTCAGGCTCTTATCATCTTGAAGATGTCTCACAATGATGCCAGTGTTTGCATTTTTAAATCATAATTTCTACTAGCAAATCACAATCCTAGCACTGGCGGGCTATTGGTGTGGTCCTCACAGGCTACCTGGTGTCCGCGGGCACCATGTTGGAGACCCCTGTTGTAGAGATTATCTCCAGCTCTGGGCAAGGCGCATTAGACCTTCTGATTTTGGAACGGTAGTTGGCCATCTTGTATTTGAGTCGCTGTGTTCACCCAGACTTGACAGAAAATGATGTATTGGGCTCCATTTGGCAGGGGTACTTCTTCAGCAGGGCTTCTGCAACTTCTTCATTTTGAAGGCCAGAGGGATAGGTTTGGTAGTGGAAGATTTCTTCAGCAGGTTTCTCTAATACAACAGACTTTAACCTTGGATCCTGAAGCAGCGAGCCATTCCTTTTGTAAGCCTTATTTCCTTATTGGAGGTACACCTCAACATAATCAGAGAAGGTGGGTATCACAAAGTCAGTCGGCCATGGCTTATCTCGAAACCCCACTAGCTTTGTTAAAATGACAGCGCTGGCGGTTGAAAAAGCTGAGGAACTATCATGCTGGGAAGAGGTTTCATGTAGATCTGGTGGGAAGGAGGTGGCCACTGCATAAACAGTTTTAAGGGTAAGTTAAATAATAGGAGGCTCTTCTTTTTTTTTTACTAGTTTGATTGTGTCTTTGTCCTTGATCTAGTTCAGTGACACCAGAGTGAAGAATTAGTCACGGAATCCTTTATCCATGTACATCACCGTGAAACTGCCGTGGAGTTTAAAGTTTTCCTGCACGGCTAACAAAAGTTTGTCAATATACTTGCATTGTCCATGCATAGGACGTAGCGGCATCACAAAGGGTCCAAATTTTGAGGCCATATTTGACCGGCTTTGATCTGATATTTGTTTAACGGCCCCAAGGTATGGTGACTTACCCCTCTGCTAGCATTCCCCATCGTCGCTGAAAGTTTTTGTTTTCCGGAAAGAGCACGAATGTGATGTCATCGCTTTGCGAACAAAATTGTTACTTGGCCGAGAAAAACATTGCCATGCTGGAGCAACCCCCGTAATCACCCGACTTGCCTCCATGTGATTTATTTCTTTTTTTCTCCTCCACTTTTCCAGGCTCATTGAGAGGACCCATTTTGAAGATGTGGACATGGTGCCGCAAGTAGGCCATGATAACGGATATGTGAAGCACCCCGGTAGAATTATTCCAGGAGTGCTTGAAAGACGTGCCAGGAAACCATTAGATTCCTGAGCTAGATTACCTAGATGGATAAAACTTGTAGTCTGTAGTTCAAAATTATCTTTTGGTACAGCGCTCCTGAAATTATTCTGTCACAGTTTGTATAATTATTGGAAAGATTGCCTTTCTATCATGTATTTGATAGCAAGTAAAATAAGAAAAAAAGAAAAAAAAACCCATCTTGCTCAACAAAAAATATGATTACTCAGCACATTTACATACAAACAAAGTAAAAAAAAAATAACCTCTTAACATGTAAACTGAATCGAATTGTCATTTGTAATGTAGAATATGAGAGTTGGAAATGGAGAAATGAATTATAGTACTGCGAGAATTTCGAAAATGATGCAGCTTCTATGCTATGTGCCTTATACTCTGAAGCACCTTATAGTGTGGAAAATACAGCACTATTTCTAATAGGGATGGACATTGAGTCTTGAAAAATAACACAATTTTAGGTTTCCTAATCAGTTCATATGTGATGTAACAAATTGATCAATGATTTAGTATTCAATCTTAATCTACATTTAATATTAACTTGGACAGATGAATTACAACAGCTACAAAAAGCAAAATTTGTTCAAATGAATGAAAGCTAAATCTTTTTTTTTTCCCATTTTCAATGATCCTCAAAATGTTCAATGGCATCAGGCCTAACCATCCATATATGCAGTTATTTATTTTTGACGCCCTCTATGAGGCAAAACAGCAAGGGTATGCTAGTAGCAAAAGTAACTATGCTGCATATATGCACAAATAAAAAAGCAAATTCCAATATTTCATGTGACCTAAATAGCGCTTTGCCCATGTCAACAAGCCACAAGAACATTCTTTTACAATGGCTGTTAAAAAAAAAAAAAAAAATCCCACAACAACAACTACTCAAAGCACAATTTGTACATATAATGGCTCGGCTCTTGAGGTGTGATAACTAAATCATTTTTGAGGATTTTTTTTTTTTATTTTCAACCCCTCAAAATGTTCAGTGGGATCAGACCTATCCATACAAAATGTCCTGCAATAGCATGATGTCATGCTGCGTGGTGGTGGATGACCCCAAAAAGCAGGGAGGAGCAGAGTGTACTTGACAAATGTATTGATAAAAACACAGAAAACTAAATCCAAAACAAAGTCCTAAGAACAAAATGAATCCAAAGTATCAAACAAAAACCATGGCTGAAGCAAAAAACTAAGAATACCAGAAACATGACAAAAACAAACATGACAGGAACAATGACCCGGCACAGAGTGCTCATGCTGGGAATCCTTTTATACTACTAATGACGTAATGACCAACAGGTGTGCCGCTGCAGGTGGATCCCTACAGTGCCACCTGTTGGTCACAAACAGAACCGTGACACTTGGCTTGGAGACCAGAAAATGTGCTTGTTTTTCAATGGCCATGTCACCTCATGTAACTCGTCGTCCTCCTCATTCTGTTACTTACTTATAAATGTTAATTTTCAAAACTTATTTGTTAACAGAACAATCTCTAAGTCTTAAAAATTAAATAAGTACACAGACACCATTTTATTTCAAACAAATTCAAATTTTATTTGTTAGAAACAGCTTTAAGTGAACAGTATTCAAATGTTTCAAAACAAAATAAATCCAAACAATTTTCTTGTGTAAACAATGTTCACTTTGAACCTGATCTGTATACATTTTTCTCACACCTGCGCGACGTCTCGCAAAGAAATGGGGGTGGGGGGATTAGAATGTACAGAAGAGTTTACTGAACAAATTCCATTCCAAACCACATCAGAACATGCTGTAAATCCACAAATAACTTGATGACATCCTTAATGCAAGCAGAAAAATGGCATAAACAGTGGACGATCTGCAAAATTGACAATTTTTATTTGAATCATTGAACCCGTTTACTGTTCCTTTGGTTCAACCGATTAAATTGAATAGCATTGGGGAACAATTTTTGTGACACAATTCAAATGAGTTAGTTTTTTATGCTAAATAAGACTATCATTGGCATGCTAAATCCAAAATTGCAGTCAGTAGCTAGCACTTCAAGTTTTTTTTTTTTTTTTTTTTCTTCACAACTTCACCCCGAGATAAGCAAAATTAGCTGTAATAACACCAGAGTAAGAAGAACTGATTCAACTGGACTTATCTCTAGCTCCGTGGCAACTTGTATCTTCCATCTCAATTGAGAGTGTGGTGAGAGGTGTGTGCAGCTCCCAAAAAAGTCAGCACTATTAATACCTTCAAATAAAGAGCTAGCCTAAAAAAAATTTAAGAGGATTAATGTTGTTTTTTTAGTGCTGTCAAGCAATTAAAAGAATTGATTAATTAATTGTACATAATTAATCTAATAATCTATATTTTAATCTCATCTAAAGAGTGCTGAGAAAACCCCTATTTTTCATTACATTATTGATTGGTATCACAAAAAATGGCATGATAAAGTATTTTAGTGTTTTTAAACAGACTTCAGGTTAATGTAACAAAAACAGCAAGAACACTTTTCTGAGCAATACAACTACTGAACACTGAACTTGCTTCGGATAATAGAAAATAAATAAAACAGACCCTTAAATCACAGTGCACTTCAGAAATAAAACTGTTCAACATTACAAAATAAAGTGCCGAAATAAACAATCACTTGTCGTCAGGACACAGCAGCTTTGCTGACTTCATGCCTCATGTTCTTTTTCTTCAGACAGTCGCTGAGACAGACCAGCTTGGTCACATTTTCTGGAAGCAAGGCTCCCCTTTTCTTTTGCAATATGTGGCCTGCGAGGCTAAAAAGTCTCTCACAAGGTACAGAAGTTGCCGGGGAAGCCAAGTATTTACGTGCTAGGACTGACAGCTTTTCGTAGGCTCCTGAGTGAGCATACCACCACTGCAGGGGACAGTCATCAATACCGATGCTGGGCTCTGCTCTGTAGCGCTGCAGCTCTCCAGATGCCATATCCATCTTCTTCTGAGTCAGAGTCAGACCCCAGCAAGAGAGCACTCCTGCTCCTCTTCTGAGCTGGTTCATCATCCTTCGTGGAAGGCTAGAGAGTCGCTGCTCTTTTGGGCTCTGCTGCTTGGAGCATGTTCTCCAGACTGGTCCACACCTGAATGAATGAATAGATTGACGGACAGACAGGTGGTGAATGAATGATTGTCATTAATGCTAAGTGCAGCAGGCTGTTTTCTTTTACTTTTAATTTTATTTTATTGCATTCTTTGAAGCGCTTTGTGTTGCATAACTTATGTGCAAAGTGCTCTAGAAATAAAGTTTGATTTGATAAACTGGATAAATTCCAGCTTACCCATTTAGTCTTTACCTCTTCCCTCTTCTCTCTTGGAAGACATTTCAGATTTTTGAAACGTGGATCCAGTGCTGTGGCCACCTTGAAATATACCTCGTGGGCATCAGCTCGCCGTGCTGCCAGGTCCCTCTGAAAGGCATTCTTTAACTTCACCACGTAGGCTGGATCATCATCAGTCATGTCCATGACACGGTCCAGATGGCAAAAAGCAGGCAACACTACAGAGCAAAAGACATAGATAGGCCTCACCACCCAGCAGCTCAGTCACATACTGTACCTGCAGAGGTGGTTAAGCTTGCAAAATGAACTTAGCTAGATATTTAAATCAAATTGTAATGGATTTCCAATTGAATCATCCTTAAAGTAACTACCTAATGTTCATTCATTTTTTTGATCGCACATGTGAAAGTAGTATTCTTTCATTTAAATCAGGGGTATCAAGCTCATATCACATTGTGGGCCACATACGGCCTCGATAGATGTCAAGTGAGCCGGACCATTAAAATTATCCTTTTACCATACCATTTACAAATAATTATACCATACTCTGCTATAAATAGCCAAAATATCATGTCTTTCCTTTGTTTTGGTATAAAGAATCACAAAACATTACGAAAATGTTGAAATTTAATGAACATATATTTTACAAAACATTTGTTCACACCATACAAACTAAGGAGAGTGCTGTTAAATGTGAAAACAAGAAAGTCTTCACATGTCCTGTTAATGTGTAAACTTCATATATGAAACACATACACATACAATACAGACTGAAAATTTGTGGAGTTGCATGAACAGTAGAATTCCAGCACACTTTTTTTTGTAGTTAAGTTTCTGACGAACAATAAATTGCACGTTTTTCAGCACAGTAAGGATTCATCTTCACAAGGCTGTATTTTTTCAATGCAAACAATATCTAAGGCAGCATTTTAAAAGCGTTAAGTCTAATCTGGACTTGTTTTTGTTCCTGATACTTGGCATATTTTGACCTGTACAACTGCATCAATATCAGGTGACATTTCCTGATTAGCTGTCACTTTCAGAATGTCATTTAAGTGCTTGTTTGTGAGTCTTGAATGCATATTTGTTTGATTGATATTCATTACTGAGAAAATTTGTTCACAAAGCTAGGCTGTCCCAAACATGCACAAAACATAAGCAGCCAGGGCTGTTAATTTAGGGTACCCTGGTCGTAGATACTGATAAAATTTGTCCAGACCTATGGAGGCAAATTTTCCCATCAAATCTGCATCACATTGCAAATCAATTATTTCTGCTGGATTTCAACTGTTAGATCGGAAGCTTTAACTGTGAAAGGTGAGTGAAAAACTGGAAATTCTATCTCAAGTTCACCAAATACCTGAAAACGTTTCTCAAACTCCCACAATAATCCTGCAATCTTATCTTTGTACCGTTTCACGTCCACATCAGGTCTGGTCACACACGCATTTCTCAGACACTACTTGCCAGTTGCGTCTCCCACAAAGTCTGTGTGACAACTTTTTGCGCCCTTACAACGTTTTGTTCGGATTGTTCAAGTGTTCAGTAATATCCACCAAAAATGCAAGGTCCTGTATCCATTCCTGAGATTGTAATTCCAACACCGGTTTTCCTTTTTTCTTCATGAACTGTCCGATTTCCTCTCTTGGTTCAAAGAAATGACTCAGCAAAACGCCTCTGCTCAACCATCTCACTTTAATGTGGTATGGCAGGCTGTGGGTAATGTTGTCACTGAGAAGTTTGTCAAACTGACGATGGTTCAGTCCTCTGGATCGGATGAAATTTACAGTGCGAACAACCACCTCCATGATGTGGTCCATTTTCAAGAGCTTGCAACACAATGCCTTCTAGTGCAAAATACAGTGAAATGTCCAGAAACGATCTCCTCCATTAAGGGCTTGTTCTTTCTCTCTGAACTTAGTCGCGACACCAGCTTTCTTTCCTACCATCGATGGTACACCGTCTGTAGCCAGGCTGATGGCACAGCACCGAAATCCTCTCTGCTACAGTGAAACTCCTCTAGAACAAAACCTACATGGGCGAAAATACCCCCTAATGTGAAAAAAACTTCATGCATTAACACCATTCCCATTCTCCTGCCCCCCATACAACGAAAAAAAAAACCCTGTTGCGTTGTACAAAATCATTTTTTCTGCTCCTGCCTCGTGAAGACATTCACTACAACGAAGTATAATCCAACAGAGACCTCTACTGCTTCGTTTGGAAACGGCAACAGCAACCACCACACTGGTTTACATAGTGAACGATGTTTATTTTGGTCACAGCTGCGAGTTTCCTGAACGCAACATACTCATAGCTGCTCTGCCATTGGCTTACTGAGCATCATCCTGGTCTCCGATTGGCCAAGAGGGCCCTCACTGTCTATTTGTGTAGATACTGTAGCTAGATCCGTGGAAGATAGAGTGGAATGCATCCGATTAGCCTCGGAGTAAATTGCTTGTGGCTCGATGGACAGTCAAATAAACGAACGTTTCCTGGAATGCTTTACTTGTTATCATGCTAAAAACCTTATGCTAACTGGAGCGCTAATTAGAGAGAAGGTGAGTTCCATCGCGCTAACAATGGCCATCGAGGACTACGAAGCGTCCCGTGGCTGGCTTTAAAAGTTCATTGCATGCCATCAGCTGAGCAACGCTGTCTTGGGTGGCGATCGAGGGGAGGTCGAGTTAGAAACAGTGAGATGGTGGAAAGAAAAGCCACCGGGTCCAGGAAGTATTTCTTATTGTTAGATTCAGACGCAGCATGAAAGTTGCATTGCTAAAATGGCTACAAAACGGACCTTTGGATGTCAAGCAGCTAAGACAAGAAGAGCTCTGATGCTGGAA